>JBBDGP010002109.1:645000-920000 GCA_037952835.1 Lithobates septentrionalis
ATGAAGCTCTAAACTGAGAGTCTGAATTACTTTATAAACATCCTGATATTCAAGTCAGCCAAGATCTTAGTGTTTGGCGTAATTGTGGGGAGATAAGTCATTGTGATTTTCTAGGTGTCTGCTGAAGTCATTGCAGCATAAAAGTCCTGTATAGAGGACACCTACCTGTACTGTATGGTCTCCGAGGTGGTGGACGCTCTTAACTTCGTCATTAATATTCTCACTATGTTGAATAAGAAAACAAAATTGATCTGAAAAATAAATAAACAATTATTTAGAAAATTTGGCAAATATTATATTTCTAAAATGTACCATCAGTATCAGAAGAAACCGACAAAATACATACAAAACCAAATTACACATGGAGACAGTAAAAATGCGTCTTTCTAGCTTGGGGCGACCGCAAACAAAAATAAAGCCTCGTACACACGATCGGATTTTCCGCAGACAAAACCTCGGACTTTTGTCCAAAGGGCGTTGGCCAGGATCTTGTCTTGCATACAAACGGCAAGGAATTGCCGGCCAACAAACACGAACGTAGTGACGTAATACGTGGTTTTTTCTGTTGTATTTATTATCAACCTAACAGATATTTGCGATTACCAGTTGTCCTTATTGAACTGTCACTGTATGACCAGTTTTGTCCAGAATCTGATTGTGACTTTGATATGTGTACTGTTCATACGGGCTTATTATTTAAAAAAATGTTTCTTAATAAAATCATATATATTTTTTACACATCTTTTTCATACTTCATCTTGCTATCTGCCCTTTTAGAGGAAATTAGATTTTTTCAATGTACGTGGTTTTTCAGCTCTTTAGCGCCACCCTTTGGGCTCCTTCTGCTAATTTAGTTGTTAGTAGAAGTTTGGTGAGTGTTGATTTGCGCTTTTCATTTGGCACTTTTCAGTTCGTTTCTGAACGGCTGTTCGTCATACAGACATGTTGCGGAATTGGAGGAGATAACGTGTTATTTATTATTGGCCTTGGAGTTATTGCTTTGACCCAAGTCCAGGAACAGGAGGAGGAGGATTTCTTAGACCAAAAATTGGTTGTTTTATTAATGGTGACCAATTATCTCATATGCCTTTGCTGCGGGAGCTCCAGGAGAATAATCCGGATGATGACGGACCCCTGCTTTCACCAACTCTTGGCATTGGTCACCCCCTACATCAAGAAGCAGGACACATGCATGAGGCATTTATTTTATTTTTTGGTTAAATAATGATTTGATTTGGTATATTTTCTATATTTTTGGATGCATAGAATGCACTTTTTGGTTAAGTTCTATTGGCAGATAACATGTCTAATTTTATTTGTTTTCTTTTTTAATGCACAATAAAAAAAATTGTGTAGAATAATACTTGGCTGTGTGTTTTACTACAAATGACAGTTTGGGAGTTGGCAGTTACATTTAAAAAAATACAATGTAAAATTGACAAGGGACACCAACATAGTTGTATCTTTAATCTTAAAAACGACGGGATAATGGTGTTGTGGTAACCTGCCCAAATAAAAACAAAAAAAAACATAATAATATTATTCTTGATATCACTAGAAAAAAAAAAGCCTTTGAAAATTTGTTTGCAATAACTCCATCAGTATCACCAGCAAAGCAGCTCCATTATTATCCCATTAAAGAAGAAGAGAATTGCGCGCTGCATTTCGAGATTTCATAATTTGCCGCGTCACAAATGTTAATTCTCCATTACGAACGCTAGTTTACAAGACCGACCGCTTCCGGCTCGTAGAAAAAAATTCAATCCGGATGGCCGCACTCCAACACAGATTTCTTTATTGGTTAAAAACCATACAACAAAAAGATGAAATTAACAGCTGACATGTTTCGTACCGTAACTACTGGAGCTTCCGGCTCGTCCTTGCTTCCGAGCATACGTTTTTCTACTTTGGACTTTTGTCCGACGGACTTGTGTACACACGTTCGGAAAATCCGACAACAGACCGTTGTCCTCGGAAAATTTTAACGCCTGCCATCTAACATTTGTCCGCGAAAAATCCGACAACAATTGTCCAATGGAGCGTACAAACGGTCGGATTTTCCGCCAACAGTCTGTCATCACACATTTCCCATCGGAAAATCCCATCGTGTGTACGAGGCTTAACACTTTGCCCCACGTTGGGCGCTAGATGTAGCGCCTACCCCGATTTTCCAGGAGCCTGATGGCGACTCCCAGAGGTATGGAGGGCTGAAATAATTCCTCAGGGTGCAGGATACTAGGCATGGTGGGTGATGAACAAGAAAGAAAGTTGGGCGCCAGTCACTTTTATGCTTAAACAAGAGAGAAGTTTATTTCTCAAACAGGAAAAATGTGGGAGAGAGGGGATAGGGCACAAGACACCCTTAGTAACGATCAGCAGCAGACAGGTTAGCTGACTCCTTTGACAAAAATATGTGCGATAAGGTAGACAGCACTACAGGAAAAAGAGCCTTTAAGCTGAACCAGCACATCTCTACTTTGTAGGATAGGCTCTCTCCTCTAGTAACTGAACTTTACTCACTGCTCCATGCACAGATTCCCTTAGGGCCCTTTCACACTGGGGCGGCGTCGGCAGTAAAACGCCGCTATTGTAAGCAGCGTTTTACCGTCAGTATTCGGCCGCTAGCGGGGAGGTTTTACCCCCCGCTAGCGGCCGAGAAAGGGTTAAAAACCACCGCAAAGCGCCTCTGCTGAGGCGATTTGCCGGCGGTATAGCCGCGCTGTCCCATTGATTTCAATGGGCAGGAGCGGTGAAGGAGCGGTGTATACACTCCGCTCCTTCACCGCTCCGAAGATGCTGCTGGCAGGACTTTTTTCCCGTCCTGCTAGCGCACTGCTCCAGTGTGAAAGCCCTCGGGATTTTCACACTGGAGACAAAGCAGCGGCACTTTTGGGTCGGATTGCAGGCGCTATTATTAGCGCAATAGCGCCTGCAAACCGCCCCAGTGTGAAAGGACCCGTAGATGAGTTCTCCCTTGAAGTCCTTCCAGCCACTTCATAGCCTCCAGCACCTCAAGAGTCCCCTCTGGTGCTTCCCTAGAACTCCATCCCTCTCAGAATCCTTTTTGGATCTTTAGCAGGCTTTTCTCAACAGAAAATTTAACACCCGGATAGGCCTTGGATAGGTCCTAGTAGCCAGTTGACCACCTGGATAGGCCTCAGGCTTCAGGCCTAGCAGCCAGGAGCTGTTCCACACACACATCCACCCAGGCCACAGCCCTGGGCGGGATGACCTTGATCACCTGACTCCTTCTAAATAAATACCTTTTCCTAGCATGCAAAGCTGTCAGTCTAATTGGCTGAGAAATGTATGTTTATTCATAACCTGAACTCACTGTAGCGCATCACACTAATGTCAAAGACAACAGCACCACCTACTGACAAAAGGGAGAAACCACAGCTGAACAGGATTAGCACAGAAGCCATTTGACTACTAAACACTACAAATTAGCCAGGCTGGCTACCACCCAGCATAACTAAATTTACCTGTAACACTATTTTAGGACGAGGGTGCTACATATCTCTATGATTTCTCTCTCTCTCTTCTATCCCTCTGACTATTATCTATCTATCTATCTATCTATCTATCTATCTATCTATCTATCTATCTATCTATCTATCTATCTATAGTGCCTTGAAAAGTATTCATACCCTTTGACATTTTCCGCATTTTGTCATGTTACAACTGAAAACGTAAATGTATTTTATTGGGATTTCATGGGATAGACCAATATTGATATTGAAAATTGCTGTTCACAGACGCTCTCCATCCAATCTGACAGAACTTGAGACATTTTACAAAGAAGAATGGGCAAAAATGTCCCTCTCTAGATGTGCAAAGCTGGTAGAGACATCCCCAAAAAGACTTGCAGCTGTAATTGCAGTGAAAGGAGGTTCTACAAAGTATTGACTCAGGGGGGCTGAATACAGATGTACCCCACACTTTTCACATATTTATTTGTAAAAAATTTGGAAAACCATTTATCATTTTCCTTCCACTTCACAATTATGCACCACTTGGTCTATGTGGTCTATCACATAAAATCCCAATAAAATACATTTACGTTTTTGGTTGCAACATGACAAAATGTGGAAAATTTCAAGGGGTGTGAATACTTTTTAAGGCACTGTTTCTATCTATCTCTATCATTTCTCTCTCTCTCTTATCTATCTATCTCTCTATCTATCCATCTATGTCTTATCTATCTATCTTATATTTTTCTATCTATCTATCTATCTATCTATCTATCTATCTATCTATCTATCTATCTATCTATCTATCTATCTATCTATCTATCTATCTATCTCTCATCGGATGTTGCACACACAGGATC
Organism: Lithobates septentrionalis; assembly: GCA_037952835.1. Classification (NCBI taxonomy): domain Eukaryota; kingdom Metazoa; phylum Chordata; class Amphibia; order Anura; family Ranidae; genus Lithobates; species Lithobates septentrionalis. The sequence goes on from JBBDGP010002109.1 coordinate 649,334, forward strand.
CTCGTTTTCTGCTCATCCATTCCCCGGTGATCTCTGGTTGTCTATGATAAATCCTCCTCTCTCCTGTCCCCCAGCACTATGACATGCTGTGTTATTGGGAAGGACAGCGGGCTTTGGTCGGTTGTTTTTCCGGGAACTCTCTTATAGACTCTCCCCGTGCCGTCGTCTGGTATCGCTCTCCCTTCCTCAAGGACAGCCATGAAACTTCATTTAATTTAATGTTGGGAAAATAAGCTCCATCAATAAACCTGCCTGGAAGAAACATTCCCCTATTTACCGAGAGACGTCCACTCCCGGACTTATTAATCTTCTATAAACGGCTCGAGGTCATCACAATCTAAATGGAGAAGAGTCCCTGCTGATCAAATCAAAAATGTTTTGCACTCAACCAGCAGTGTGCGGCAGAAAGGTTCAAGCAGGAGAGGGCTGAATGAAGACAAACTCACCGGCTACTTTATTAGGTACACCTGTTCAATGGCTTGGTAAGACAAATTGCTGATCAGCCAATCACATGGCAGCAACTCAGTGCATTTAGGCATCTAGACGTGGTGAAGACGACTTGCTGAAGTTCAATCCGAGCATCAGAATGGGGAAGAAAGGGGATTTAAGTGACTTTGAACGTGGCATGGTTGTTGGTGCCAGACGGGCTGGTCTGAGTATTTCTGGGATTTTCACACACAACCATCTCTCGGGTTTACAGAGAATGGTCCAAAAAAGAGAAAATATCCAGTGAGCGGCAGTTGTGTGGAGGAAAATGCCTTGTTGATGTCAGAGGTCAGAGGAGAATGGGCAGACTGGTTCCAGATGATAGAAAGGCAACAATAACTCAAATAACCGCTCGTTACAACCAAGGTATCCAGAATACCATCTCTGAACGCCCAACACATCAAACCTTGAAGCAGATGGGTTACAGCAGCAGAAGACCACACCGGGTGCTACTCCTGCCAGCTAAGAACAGGAAACTGAGGCTACAATTGGCACAGGATCACCAAAATTGGACAATAGAAGATTGGAAAAACGTTGCCTGGTCTGATGAGTCTCGAATTTCAGCTGCGACATTTGGATGGTCGGGTCAGAATTTGGTGTAAACAACATGAAAGCGTATGGATCCATCCTGCCTTGTATCACCGGTTCAGGCTGGTGGTGGGGGTGTAATGGTGTGGGGGATATTTTCTTGGCACACTTTGGGCCCCTTAGTACAAATTGAGCATCGTTTAAACCCCACAGCCTACCTGAGTATTGTTGCTGACCATGTCCATCCCTTTATGACTACAGTGTACCCAGTGGTGTATTTAGGTTTTGTGCTGCCCTAGGCCTGACTAAACTCATGTACCCCCTAATTTAAATACGACCCACCCTTCCTGTCAAGGCCACACCCCTTCCTATTTGAGACACGCCCTGTCATCTGTAAACCACACCCCTTCCTCTTTCAATTGATGGGGACAGTGGCTGTGTTTGATGGCACAGTGGCGGCTTTTATGTGAGGGTGGAGTTTGATGGGGGCCTTTATGTCAGGGCGGCATTTGATGGGGGCCTTTATGTCAGGGCGGTGTTTGATGGGGGGCCTTTATGAGAGGGCGGAGTTTGATGGGGGCCTTTATGTCAGGGCGGCGTTTGATGGGGGCCTTTATGTCAGGGCGGCGTTTGATGGGGGCCTTTATGTCAGGGTGGTGTTTGATGGGGGCCTTTATGAGAGGGCGGAGTTTGATGGGGGCCTTTATGTGAGGGCAGCATTTGATGGGCGGCCTTTATGTGAGGGCAGCGTTTGATGGGGGCCTTTATGAGAGGGCGGAGTTTGATGGGGGCCTTTATGTGAGGGCAGCATTTGATGGGCGGCCTTTATGTCAGGGCAGAGTTTGATGGGGGCCTTTATGTGAGGGTGGCATTTGATGGGGGCCTTTATGTCAGGGCCGAGTTTGATGGGGGCCTTTATTTGAGGGGGAACTTTGATGGGCCCGTTTATTTGGAATTTCTTTGTTTTGTTTTGTTGAAGTTTTGTTCAAGTGAAAATTTACAGTTTATTCATTTATATTCGTTATATTTTTCCTGCCAATTAATATTTGCATAATGTGGGGTGTGGCCCTCAAACTAAAAAGTTTGGGGCCCCCTGGACTAAAGTAAATGACCACAGAAGCGTTACTTACAAGAAGTACCAGGATGACGGGCCCCTGGTAGATGTAATCAATGTATTTTCCCGGCTCTTTCCCGATCCAGCACCTATTCATAAAAATGAAAGGTCACAGACTGATAGGCATGGAATAAATAATATAAAGAGATTTTTCATGTGATTATTATATTATCCTGTTTTAGTAAAATCCCCCCCAAAGTGTATGTAAAGCTTTGTCAGCCATTTATTTTTTCTGCCATCTGTGTCTCATTGGGGGGATTACCCTTTACTTTCTGTCCCACAGACACAGCATAAAGACCGCTATCAGCAGAACAAGTGCGCTTATCCGATGATTCTTCCCTCCTATTCCTGTTTTGGTGACAACTCAAACATTTTCTGGAATGTTTTCATCGGGGGTCTCTTGATTGGGACCATCTTTAAAGGGTGAGATGTTGTGAGTATGAGCCCACGTTCACACCGAATTTGACTTTGAAAATCGCACGATTTCAAAGCCACAGGTTAGTGCAACTTCAGGTGCGACTTGGCTGACATCTGTGCGACTTCATGCACAGATATCTATGCCAGTCGCACCTGAAATTGCAAAAAATAGCGCAGGAACCTATTTTTCGACCAGTTGAACAGTTCCATTGCAGATAATAAGGTGCGACTTGTCATGTGATTCGGACCTGTCAAATCGCATGACAAGTCATACCGGTGTGAACTGGGGCTGAGCAATGCATCGCTACGCCTAAGTGAAGCCACCTGATACTATAACCTGACCTGACCCCCCTGTGCCTGCCTCCACTTCTGTTTCCCCAAAACTTCCCCAGCTTCCAGCGTTCACTGTGCTGCTCCTCTTGTGCACCCCAGTGTTTCCAGTGTACCCCAGTTAGCTCTAGGTGCATCTCTATGACTGCAAGTGCACCCCTCTGTTCCCCTGTGACTGCATTTGCACCCCTCTGTACCCTCGTGACTGCGAGTGCACCCCTCTATACTCAAGTGACTTCATTGTCACCCCTCTATACCCCCGTGATTGTATTTGCACCCCTCTGTACCCCCGTGATTGTATGTGCACCCCTATGTACCCCCGTGACTGCATGTGCACCCCTCTGTATCCCCGTGACTACATGTGCACCCCTCTGTTCCCCTGTGACTGCAAGTGCACTCCTCTGTATCACCATGCTCCCCTCTGTACCCCCATGACTGCATGTGCACCCCTCTGTACCCCCGTGACTGCGAGTGCACCCCTCTGTACCACCATAACTCAGAGTGCACCCCTCTGTAACACCATTACTCTGACTGCACCCCTCTGTAACACCATTACTCTGAGTGCACCCCTCTGTAACACCATTACTCTGAGTGCACCCCTCTGTAACACCATTACTCTGAGTGTACCCCTCTGTAACGCCATTACTCTGAGTGCACCCCTCTGTAACACCATTACTCTGAGTGCACCCCTCTGTAACACCATTACTGAGTGCACCCCTCTGTAACACCATTACTGAGTGCACCCCTCTGTAACACCATTACTGAGTGCACCCCTCTGCACTCCCAAAACCCCAGGTGCACCCCTCTGTATCACCATTATTCCAAATGCACCCCAGAGCATGCTGTCTTCTCTGTGATTCCAAGAGCACTCCAGGGTACACTGTGCTCATTTAGTGACTCCCATGTACCCCTGTGCAACGTCCTGACTTTAAATGCACCCCAAAGCATGCTATCTCATTTAGTGACTCTCCAGACATCCCATTGTGCCCTGGGTCATCTAGTGACTACAAGGTCTCCCCTGTGCACTCCCGTGACTCCAAGTGTACCCCGGAGCATCTTGTGTCATTTCCTGACTCCAGTGTGTGCCTGTGTCCCCTGTGTCTCCTAGTTCAATGAAACCAAGCTATGGCCTACTGCAGGGCCATGTCCTCCCTTGTACTGGGCCCCTAGCCAGCAGCCAGCTACAGTTTCCCTAACCTCCCATGGTGCCTCCCAGCTCTCATAGTGCCCCCAACTTTCCACTGTGGATCTCAGTGCCCCTTAGCCCCCACAGTGCTCTCCAGCTCCCAATAGTGCCAACCTCCCACAGTACTCTCCAACCTCCGACAGAGCCACCCAACCTCCCACAGTACTCTCCAACTTCCGACAGAGCCACCCAACCTCCCACAGTACTCTCCAACCTCCAACAGAGCCACCCAACCTCTCACAGTACTCTCCAACCTCCAACAGAGCCACCCAACCTCTCACAGTACTCTCCAACTTCCGACAGAGCCACCCAACCTCCCACAGTACTCTCCAACCTCCAACAGAGCCACCCAACCTCTCACAGTACTCTCCAACCTCCAACAGAGCCACCCAACCTCTCACAGTACTCTCCAACCTCCAACAGAGCCACCCAACCTCTCACAGTACTCTCCAACCTCCAACAGAGCCACCCAACCTCTCACAGTACTCTCCAACCTCCAACAGAGCAACCCAACCTCCCACAGTACTCTCCAACCTCCAACAGAGTCACCCAACCTCCTAAAAGCGCCCTGGCCCTCTGAAGAAACCCCCAGCGATGGCATCCCCCACTGTTTCACCCTAGCCTTCCCCAGAAACCTCATTCCCTACAGGGCCACCAAGTCCCCTAACCTCCTCCAAAACCTTCACCCCCCCCCCCCCTCCTCAGTAAGACTCAGCCCCATCCAGAGCTTTCCAGCATTTTAATACATATTTTATATTCTAAAACTTTTATTGTGTGAGTTTATTTGATTTTTACTGTATGAGCATGGAAAGTTTTTGAAGAATTTACCGGGCCTGGTGGTGCACCTCCATAAGGTTGAGAAGGTTTAGTGCACCCCAAAGCATCATGTGTTACCTAGACATGTGCAATTCGTTTGGGTCCGAATGTAAATTCAGACAAAATTTGGGTTATTCGGAGATTTAGATGTATCTGAATCTCCGAACGAAATAGTAACGAATTTCGTTGAAATTTGTCTCATGTATTCGTTTTCTAACGAGTTCCAAATTTTCTGAACAATTCGAATTTGGATCGGTCAAAAAATTACCAATCGATTTGATATCCGGGTAAAGAATAGCTGGTTGTTAGGGAGCCGCCGTGTCCTTAACAACCGATGACTCATCAGCTCTCAGCGGGGTTCCCCACTGACAGCTGAAATGTAAACAAAAGAATGCCGGCAGTAGAAAAGTCCAATCCATTCCAGGCCCTTTAAATCTGGTTTGGATTCTAAGGGAATCCCACGTCAAAAATGTTATTTGAAAATGGCGTGGGGCCCTCCTCAAAATCCATACCAGACCCTAGGGCTACGTTTACACTAGTGCGACTTGTCATGCGACTTCGGACTGCAAAGTCACATGACTTTACAGTACCCCATGATTTCCAATGAGCACCATTCATATCGGTGTGACTTCAAGTCGCAGCGACTTCAAAGTAGTCCCTGCACTACTTTGGTCCGATTTTGATGCAACTTTAGGTTCATAGACCTCAACAATACACAGGCATTGCTTCAAGTCGCATCAAAATCGCTGTAAAAATTGCTGCAAAACATCATGGCAAAATTGCGTGACTTTGGGGGTTGCAATAGTGGAAACCTAGCCTTATCCTGATTCGAATCGTTCCGTATATTTAGAATCTGTTAGAAAATGAATAAACGAAACAAAGTTAAACGACACAAAACTAAACTTAAAGCGGACCTTCAGTCATTTTTTCATCTTTCCATCTATTAAATCTTCTGCCCTTGTTGTTGTTTTAACTTTGGATAGCAAAACATTTCTGCCAGTAAATCCCTTATACAGCCCACTTCCTGTTTCTTGTCTGGTCATTATCCTAGGCTTATGACATCATACACAGCTCTCGCTCTCTCTCTCTCCTGAGAGTTTGCCAGGAAGGGAGGGGGGATGAGTCACAAGAGGGCCAATGAGAGCTGCAGAGCTGGATGTGTGCCTCTGTGTGTCTGTGCAAATCCAGGAAGTGAACAGGCAGCAGCTTCAGCTGCCCACAGTTAAAATGGCTGCAGCCAGACTCAGTGGAGGGAGATTTCTGCAGCATATTTGGCAAGTGCAGAATCTCGGTATACAGTATCTCACAAAAGTGAGTACACTCCCCACATTTTTGTAAATATTTGATTCTATCTTTTCATGTGACAACACTAAAGAAATGACACTTTGCTACAGTGTAAAGTAGTGAGTGTACAGCTTGTATAACAGTGTAAATTTGTCGTCCCCTCAAAATAACTCAACACACAGCCATTCATATCTAAACCGCTGGCAACAAAAGTGAGTACACCCCAGTGTCATGTGACTCGTTAGTGTTACAAGGTCTCAGGTGTGATTGGGGAGCAGGTGTGTTAAATTTGGTGTTATCGCTCTCACTCTCTCATACTGGTCACTGGAAGTTCAACATGGCACCTCATGGCAAAGAACTCTCTAAGGATCTGAAAAAAATAATTGTTGCTCTACATAAAGATGGCCTAGGCTATAAGAAGATTGCTAAGACCCTGAAACTGAGCTGCAGCACGGTGGCCAAGATCATACAGAGGTATAACAGGACAGGTTCCACTCAGAACAGGCACATGATCCACCAAAGAAGTTGAGTGCACGTGCTCAGCGTCATATCCAGAGGTTGTGTTTGGGAAATAGATGTATAAGTGCTGCCAGCATTGCTGCAGAGGGTGGGGCGTCAGCCTGTCAGTGCTCAGACCATGCGCTGCACACTGCATCAAATTGGTCTGCATGGCCGTCATCCCAGAAGGAAGCCTCTTCTAAAGATGATGCACAAGAAAGCCCGCAAACAGTTTGCTGAAGACAAGCAGACTAAGGACATGGATTACTGGAACCATGTCCTGTGGTCTGATGAGACCAAGATAAATTTATTTGGTTCAGATGGTGTCAAGCGTGTGTGGGGGCAACCAGGTGAGGAGTACAAAGACAAGTGTGTCTTGTCTACAGTCAAGCATGGTGGTGGGAGTGTCATGGTCTGGGGCTGCATGAGTGCTGCCGGCACTGGGGAGATACAGATCATTGAGGGAACCATGAATGCCAACATGTACTGTGACATACTGAAGCAGAGCATGATCCCCTCCCTTCAGAGACTGGGCCGCAGGGCAGTATTCCAACATGATAACCACCCCAAACACACCTCCAAGATGACCACTGCCTTGCTAAAGAAGCTGAGGGTAAAGGTGATGGACTGGCCAAGCATGTCTCCAGACCTAAACCCTATTGAACATCTGTGGGACATCCTCAAACACAAGGTGGAGGAGCGCAAGGTCTCTAACATCCACCAGCTCTGTGATGTCATCATGGAGGAGGGGAAGAGGACTCCAGTGGCAACCTGTGAAGCTCTGGTGAACTCCATGCCCAAGAGGGTTAAGGCAGTGCTGGAAAATAATGGTGGCCACACAAAATATTGACGCTTTGGGCCCAATTTGGACATTTTCACTTAGGGGTGTAAAGGGTTAAAACCCTGGGTATTTGCCCGTGGCTACAAAAGGGCTTCCTGGACAACACAGGGCGGACCTGAGGAAGGAGGCCGCGCCCTCTGAAAAGCATTGTCCTGGTAAGCACACAGCGTCCTCTGTCAGTCTGATCTATCTGGTTTCTCCTCGTGCTACGTGGTGGTGGAGGCGGCTATAGCTCTGTCCTGACCGGCCAGTCTTTGGAGACAGTGTGCGGCTTTTTTTTCAGAGAGTTCTTTGCCATGAGGTGCCATGTTGAACTTCCAGTGACCAGTATGAGAGAGTGAGAGCGATAACACCAAATTTATCACACCTGCTCCCCATTCACACCTGAGATCTTGTAACACTAACGAGTCACATGACCCCGGGGAGAGAAAATGGCTAATTGGGCCCAATTCGGACATTTTCACTTAGGGGGTGTACTCACTTTTGTTGCCAGCGGTTTAGACATTAATGGCTGTGTGTTGAGTTATTTTGAGGGGACAACAAATTTACACTGTTATACAAGCTGTACACTCACTACTTTACATTGTAGCAAAGTGTCATTTCTTCAGTGTTGTCACATGAAAAGATATGATAAAATATTTACAAAAATGTGAGGGGTGTACTGACTTTTGTGAGATACTGTATATAAAATAATATTCAAAGTGGTTGGAGGGAAGCTTCAGAATGGCAAAGATGTTTTTTATTACAAATTCTGTGAGCAGACTGCAGTTCCTCTTTAAACGAATCAACAAAACGAAATTAGTAACATACAAATCTATTCGAAACGAAACAAATTGTTCGGTTCTGCACATGTCTAGCGTCATCACTCCTCATGCACCTCCATGACACCTGTGTCTGTCTTCTATATGCTTCTGCATGTGGACTGTCCTTCTCTCAGTGGATACAGAGCACTGTCCTAACAGGGAGAATCTCCCAAGTGCAAACAGAAATGTTCTGGATCCAGAGGACCTGGCTGTGCTGTCTGGCAGGGGGTTCTGGATCACAAGATTGGAATTAAAAGTTCTTTGGCAGATAAAACAATTCATATGTATTTCAAATCAGTATGTAGCTGGAGTTCAGCTTTAAACCACTTACTGTTCGTTTTCATTGCACAGCTTTCCGATGGCCCAGGCGATTATTATCGGACACGGGATACCTGCGCAAAAAAAACACAAACACGGCCAGAATCACTAAAGGAGGAGGACCTTTCAGAAACTTCACAAGTCTGCGTGATTACATTCCCGACTTCACAGTATACAGCAAGAGATAAAAGCTCTATTATCATTACAAAGCCATCCTTGAGCTCCACTCCAGTGACTTTGCCTAACCACTTGCTTACCGGGCCCCTAAACCCCCCTCCCCCATCCTGCCCAGACCAATTTTCAGATTTCAGCGCTGTCACTCTTTGAATGACAATTGCGCGGTCATACAACACTGTACCCAAATGAAATGTTTATTATTTTTTCCCCACAAATAGAGATTTCTTTTGGTGGTATTTGATCACCTCTGCGGTTTTTTATTTTTTGTTACAAAAATGAAAAAAAAAAACGGATTCCTTTAAAATAAATACAAAACCGTTTTATATTTTGTTAATAAATCAAACAGGTAATTTTTCTCAATAATTGATGTATGCTGATGAGGCGACACTGATGGGCACTGATAAGGCTGCACTGATGGGCACTGATAGGTGGCACTGGTGGGAACTGATAAGGTGGCATTGGTGGGCACTGATGGGTGGCACTAAAGGGCATTGATAGGTGGTCCTGATAGGTGGCACTGATAGCGGGCACTGATGGGTGGTAGTAATGGGCACTGATGGGTGGCAGTGATGGGCACTGATGGGTGGCAGAGGTGGGCACTGATTGGCACTGGTAGCTGACACTGATAGGCAGCACTGCTAGGTGACACTGATTGGCACCACTGGTGGGCATTGATAGGTGGCACTGATTGCTGGCACTTCCTGTGGGCACTGATTGCTGGCACTGTCAGGCGGTACTGGTGGGAACAGAGGCTCTTCCTCTTCAGGACCGATGTCCCTTCAAACAGAAGCCGGTGATCGGCTTTTTTTTTCTCCTCGCGCTGTCAGCGTGAGGAGAAAAAAAAAAAAAGATTACCGATCTTCTGTTTACATAAGGTGATCAGCTGTCATTGGCTGACAGCTGATCGCATGGTAATGGGTCCGGATCGACCCCTTACTCCGATCTGTGAACACCCAAGTCTCATCGACTCGGACAATCACAGCGCGCGCCTGCCCTTCAGGGGGGCGTGGCGAGCCTGGAAATGGGAGGACGTCAATAGACGTAACTCCCGGCAAAGCAGATCTGCGCTGTAGCCGTCATTCAGCTATAGCGCGGATCTGAAGGAGCTAGGCTTATATGATGTCATCTGTCTGCTGCAGGCAGGAGGAAGCATTTCCTCAGTCTCCTCTCCCCCCAGTGATCAGACTGCAACATTGTAACTTTGTAGCAAATCACAGCAGCATGAGAATATTTTTTTTATTAGAAAAGCTCTACCTGTTATCATTACAGAGTTATCCCTAAGGCCCCGTTCACATTATGACGCGTAACGTCAGACACCTCTGTTGTGTCACGCTACACACATAGGGCTGCCCATTTATTTCAATGGGCTGCCCTACGTGCGCATTTCGAGTGTCAAACTTTACGCATTTTGCCACATTCGAAAAAAAACAAAAAACGTGTCTGGTTTGCTGTGTTTGGGGCGCCATAAATGAATGGAACAATAAATGTCATACAAGTGCAACGAATTTTGAGCGTTTTGGGAACGCGTGCAAAACTGGCCAGTTTTGTGCACGCTCACGAAAAGCAAAAAAGCGTGTTATGCTGCTATCCTGCGAATGCAGCCTAAGCTCTAGTCCAGTGACCTTGCCTAATTTGAGTTCATGTCATTAGTCTGCTGCAGGCGGGAGGAAGCATTTCCTCAACCCCCCCCCCCCCAGAGATGAAAAATTGCAACATTCTAACTTTGCAGCAAGTCGCAGGGTGAGAAGCTGCAGCAAGGGCTGATTTTGTACCAGGCCCCATTCACACCTGGCGATTTGGAATCATGGACAAAAAAATTGCACCGATGCTGACCGCAAATTCTGAGTCGTGTGGCAATCGTTTCAAAATCCACGTTTGGGTGCCATTCATTCTAAATGGCAAACTCCCCCCCCCCCCCCCAAACCTGGTCCGATTTTGCTGCGATTGTCGTACGACAGAATCATTTGCCAGTTGCGGCATAACGCGACTTTAAAAATCGCATGCAGCTTGCCGCCCAACAAGGAGCGAGGGATTATTTTGGGTGACAAACGTGCATGGGGTGACTAGGCTGCCCTATACGTGACACGTGGAATTGTGTAAAAAAAAAATCGCCCACACAAAATCGCGAGCGGGAACGAGAGTTCCCGCTGCGCGAATTGTGAATGGGGCCTTTAATATATTGCCCGCCCTCCCCCCACTCCTCCCGCCGTTTGCCAGTCTTTCTCCGACTTCTCCTTTCTGCCGGTTCGCCCGAAAAACGGACAGAATCCGACAAAAGTGGCCGGCTGCTCCCATAGGCGATCAAAGAATAGACACTCTTTGATCGCATCTATGGCCTTGGAGGACCGGTGCGATGTCGTGACCTCACTTCCTGGTCCAGGCTGGAAGTTCATTTTTATTTTATTTTTTACAGCAAAAGATCAAAATTGTATTTATTTATTTTTTACTTTTAAAGGTAAATGAGAGATGTGAGGTCTTTTTGACTCCAGATCTCTCCATAAAGAGGTCCTGTCATCCTTATTTCTATTACAAGGGGTGTTTATATTACTTGTAATAGGAATAAAAGTGCTAAAAAAAATTAAAGGGACAGTGTAAAAATAAAAAAGTAAAATAAACAGGTAAAAAATAAAAATTTAAAGTGCCCCCATCCCCCCCCCCGTGCTCCTGCGCAGAAGCGAACGCATACGTAAGGGCCCTCCTATTCCTTCTGTATTGAACTGTATTGTAATTGTACTGTCCCCCTTTTTATTGTAAAGCCCTGCGTAAACTGTTGGCGCTATATACCCGTATTTATCGGTGTATAACACGCACCTTCAATTTAAGCGGGAAGTTTCAGGATTTTTTTTTTTAAATAAACAACTTTGAAGCAAAATAATAGTCAGGGCCCATCAATGCAGCCTTATCAGTGCCCATCATTGCAACCTTATCAGTGCCCATCATTGCAACCTTATCAGTGCCCATCTGCAGCCTTGCCCATCATTGGAGCCTGATCAGTGCCCATCTGCAGCCTTGCCCATCATTGCAGCATGATCAGTGCCCATCTTCAGCCTTGTCCATCATTGCAGCATGATCAGTGCCCATCTGTAGCCTTGCCCATCATTGCAGCATGATCAGTGCCCATCTGCAGCCTTGCCCATCATTGCAGCATGATCAGTGCCCATCTGCAGCCTTGCCCATCATTACAGCATTATCAGTGCCCATCTGCAGCCTTGCCCATCATTGCAGCATGATCAGTGCCCATCTGCAGCCTTGCCCATCATTGCAGCATTATCAGTGCCCATCTGCAGCCTTGCCCATCATTGCAGCATGATCAGTGCCCATCTTCAGCCTTGCCCATCATTGCAGAATGATCAGTGCCCATCTGAAGCCTTGCCCATCATTGCAGCATGATCAGTGCCCATCTGCAGCCTTGCCCATCGTTGCAGCCTAATTAGTGCCCATCTGCAGCCTTGCCCATCAATGCAGCCCGATCAGTGCCCATCTGCAGCCTTGCCCATCATTGCAACATGATTAGTGCGCATCTGCAACCTTGCCAATCATTGCAGTCTGATCAGTGGCCATCTGCAGCCTTGCCCATCATTGCAGCATGATCAGTGCCCATCTGCAGGCTTGCCCATCATTGCAGCATGATCAGTGCCCATCTGCAGCCTTGCCCATCATTGCAGCACGATCAGTGCCCATCTGCAGCCTTGCCAATCATTGCAGCATGATTAGTGCCCATCTGCAGCCTTGCCCATTATTGCAGTATGATTAGTGCCCATCTGCAGGCTTGCCCATCATTGCAGCATGACCAGTGCCCATCTGCAGCCTTGTTATTGCTGAAATAAACAGAGCCGGATCTCCTGTGTACTCGGCTCGCAGTCCCGCCCAGTTCTGCCCCTTGGCCCAGGTCCTATGATGAACATAACACCGGTCCAATGGCGGGACATCAATGCTAGGAGGCGGGACTGGGCGTGACTGCGAGCAGAGCCGAGCACACAGGAGATTCGGCTCTGTCTATTTCGGCGGCGCTCGTTCCCTCCTTCCCCTCCGAGGCAGCCGTTCGGCGTATAACACACACACACGATTTTCCCCTGGTTTTAAGGGGGGAAAAAGTGCGTGTTATACACCGATAAATAAGTATCGTAGTTTGGCGCCATTCCACCATCGTGCGGAATTTTAAAGAGTGACATGTTAGGTATCTATTTACTCGGCGTAACATCACCTTTCACATTTTACAAAAAAAAAAAGTTATTGGGGCATATATTGTGTTTTGTTTTTTAAGTCTTTAAAATTAATTTTACCCCCCCCCCCCCAAAAAAAATTGCATTTGAAAAACCACGGAGCAAATACTGTGCGACATAAAAAATTGCATCAATCGCCATTTTATTCTCTAGGGTCTTTACTAAAAAAAATAAATATATATATATAATGTTTGGGGGTTCTTAGTAATTTAGTAATTTTCTAGCAAAGAATACTGATTTAAACTTGTAAAGAAAAAGTGCCAGAAAAAGCCTCGTCAGCAAGTCTGATGCTGGAACTGAAGAATGGATTGCTAGATGGGAATGGAGGAAGCTGAGAGGTTATTCCACAATGTTTCTTTTTTTTTTTTTTTAACAATGCACAAGTGAATAATAATTAAAGAATTATTTCCAACCTCTGGTGCTCCAGACATGCTCGTTCTTTCCCCTCCATGAACCGCTCGGCTAATTAGAGCTAATTATCTGCCGCTTTATTCTGATTTATGGCCTGAGCTATGCTACATATTAACTTGAAGAAACTTGACAAGGATCCAGAACATGTGCCGAGACTGCGCTGTCCCCGTTATTTCTGGAGATGAGATCAGTGAGATTAGAAGATCGGGAAATGGAACATGTCAGGGGTCTTCATCGGAGATTTAAGTAGGGGAAGGCAGTGGGGGCAGAGGCCTACGGTGTGCAGAACACAAGGGGCACCCTGGGGATAATTCACTTCTAAATATTAAAAAAGCTATATCATAAATCATTAAATGTTATTAAAAAGTATCTTTTTTGTTTCTTTCTACCTCCAGATAGGATTTCCTGAAATGGAAACAATTTAAAATGTCTTACTTGTGACTGTAATGGTCTCACTGCTTTTTTTTTGCAGACATCTGCACAGAACTTGAGATCAAATGACTCCTATCCACTGCAGGAAAAATGTATGAATAGAACAATGGGGGGGTTCAAGGGTTTGAGGAGGGCAGGTGACACAGTGGGGTTGATTCACTAAATGCAAATAGGCTGAGCACTTTGCAAGGTGCAGTTGCTCCAAAGCTTAGTAAATGAGCAGAAGCTCTGGCTTCCTTCATCCAATCACATGCAAGCAAAAATGCAGTTTTTTTTACCTTGCACGTGATTGGGTACTCTTTGCAAAGTGAAGCTTTATCTCATTTAGTAAGCTCTGGAGCAACTGCACCTTGCAAAGTGCACAATCTATTTGCCTTTAGTAAATTAACGCCACAGAAAGGCTGGAGTTCCTGTTTAAAGGCTTGTTCACATGGGCGTTAGCTCTTGCCAGCCCTCTGAAAAGAGATCTGCAGTGGATTGCTTTTCAGAGGGCATTTGAAAGGTACCAAAAAGCCAATGGGGTTGATTTACTAAAGGCAAATAGACTGTGCACTTTACCAGTGCAGTTCCTCCAGAGCTTAACTGCTTGCCGACCAGCGCACTATGATGTACGTAGGCACAATGGCATGGCTGGGCAAATGGGTGTACCTGTACGTCCCCTTTAAGACGCGGCTTAGTGGGCGTGCGCGCACACCCGCCGCGTACTCTGTGAGCGTGCCCGTGGGTCCCGCGGTCTCAATGTCCGCCGGGGGCCCGCGATTGTCACATGGAGCGGCAGAACGGGGAGATGCCTAAACAAGGCATTTCCCTGTTTTGCCTAGCAACATGACAGGGATCTACTGCTCCCAGTGATCTCTGTCATGTTGTAGTGAGCCCATCCCCCCTACAGTTAGAATCACTCCCTAGGACACACTTAACCCCTTGATCGCCCCCTAGTGTTTAAACCCTTCCCTGCCAGCATACCTCCCAACTTTTTGAGATGGGAACGAGGGACACCTATCAGCAACAGTATGCAGGCATAGGACACACCCCTTGCCACGCCCCCTTGAAGGAGAATTGTACAAAAAACAAGTTTGGGTAAAACACAAGGGCTTTTTTTTTACCACTACTATTCCTTTATATTGGCTTTTGGAATTTACAAATGCAGCAATTTAGAAATCAGATGAAAGGTTTAGTGCTGGAAAACACTTTTTGATAGATAAAAAGTACATTTTATATACAACTATATAGATCAGACCAAAATGAGGGACAAATGAGGAGGAATGAGGGACAGAGGGACAGTCCCTCGAAATCAGGGACAGTTGAGATCTATGCCTGCCAGTGTCATTTATACAGTAAGCAGTGCATTTTTTTTTAGCTCTGATCGCTGTATAAATGTAAATGGTCCCAACATAGTGTCAAAATTGTCCGAAATGTCCGTCGCAATGTCGCAGTCATGATAAAAATCGCAGATCGCCGCCATTACTAATAAAAAATTTTTTAATAAAAATGCCATAAATCTATCCCCTATTTTGTAGACGCTATAACTTTTGCGCAAACCAATCAATATACGCTTATTGCGATTTTTTTAACATAAATTTGTAGAAGAATACATATTGGCCTAAACTGAAAAATAAATAAGTTTTTTTTATATATTTTTTGGGGACATTTATTATAGCAAAAAGTAAAAAATATTGCTTTTTTTTCAAAATTGTCGCACTTTTTTTTTTGTTTATAGCGCAAAAAATAAAAACCGCAGAGGTGATCAAATACCACCAAAAGAAAGCTCTATTTGTGGGGAAAAAAGGACGTCAATTTTGTTTGGGTGCAACGTCGCACGACCGCGCAATTGTCAGTTGAAGCGACGCAGTGCCGAATCGCAAAAAGTGCTCTGGTCAGGAAGGGGGTAAATTCTTCTGGGGCTGAAGTGGTTAAAGCGGACCTTCAGTCATTTTTTCATCTTTCCATCTATTAAATCTTCTGCCTTTGTTGTTGTTTTAACTTTGGATAGTAAAACATTTTTTTTTTCTGCCAGTAAATCCCTTATACAGCCCACTTCCTGTTTCTTGTCTGGTCATTAGCCTACCCTGTTTCCCCGAAAATAAGACCTAGCGTGATTGTCGGTGATGGCTGCAATATAAGCCCTACCCCCTAAATAAGCCCTACCCTGTTTCCCCGAAAATAAGCCCTAGTTAAAGTCCTTGTAGGTCTTATTTTCAGGGTAGGGCTTATTTTCGGGGAAACAGGGTAGGGCTTATTTGGGGGTAGGGCTTATATTGCAGCCATCACCGACAATCACGCTAGGTCTTATTTTCAGGGAAACAGGGTAGGGCTTATGACATCATGCACAGCTCTCTCTATCACCCTCTTGAGAGTTTACCAGGAAGGGAGCAGGGATGAGTCATAAGAGGGACAATGAGAGCTGCAAAGCTGGAGGTGTGTCTGTGTAAATCCAGGAAGTGAAAAGGCAGCAGCTTCAGCTGCCCACAGTAAAAATGGCTGCAGCCAGACTCCATGGATGGAGATTTCTGCAGCATATTTGGCAAGTACAGAATCACAGTATATTTAAAATAATAAGCAAAGTGGTTGGAGGGAAGCTTCAGGATGGCAAAGATGTTTTTTTATTACAAATTATGTGAGCAGACGGCAGCTCCTCTTTAATAAATGTGGTGAAGCTTCACTTTGCAAAGAATACCCAATCACATGCAAGGAAAATGAAAAATAAAGCATTTTTGCTTGCACATGATTGGATGGATGATGGAAGACAGCAGAGCTTTCCTCTTTTACTAAGTTCTGGGGCAAAAGCAGAGTGGACAGACTTTTTGCCTTTAGTAAATCAACCCCAGCAAGTTGCTTCCTGTTTTAACCTTGAAAATGCCGACTCACCTCACCGCAACCCAAGTGCATGGCACACAGTCGCGGGGCGGTTGCGGTGTGGCCCCCTTCATTTGAATGGGCCATGTTCGGTGGCATTTTCTTTTTTGTTGCAAAGCACTGTGGCCAGGGCATGTGTACAGCCCTGAGTGGCTGCATGCCCAAGTTTAGGTTGACAGTCAGGGGCGGTAAAACTGCAGCGTAAACCCTCTGCTTTGACCATCACCTGTGTGAACGACTCCTAAAAAGTCATAAAAAAAAACCACATTTCCCGGCCCTATTATTTGAGATTTATTGTAACATTCCCCCCCCCGTCCTAAAAACTTTCTAGAAGAGATCACAGATCGGGTTGAGAAATGATCTTGGCGAACGTTCTCCTCAATCTGGCAAATCTTCTTTTTAAAGGAAATATCACACGGCGTCCTGCGCATTTCATGCCAAATTCATTTCCTTTTCTGCTTCCAGAACGTCGTCTGATCACACTGCAACTTTCTGTTTGATTTAAGACATTGAAGTTTAATCTCTAGTTTAAAACTCGGACTTTACATTCCTTTAGAATATACTTTTTATTACTGAGCATTAAAGTGATTGTAAAGGATCGTTTTTCTTAACCACTTCAATCCCGGGCACTCCCCCCCCCCCCCCCCCCCTGCCCAGGACAATTTTCAGCTTTCAGCGCTGTCGCACTTTGAATGACAATTGCGCGGTCGTGCAACGCTGTACCCAGACACAATTTTTATAATTTTTTTCCCACAAATAGAGCTTTCTTTTGGTGGTATTTGATCACCTCTGCGGTTTTTATTTTTTGCACTAATAAAAAAGACAGAAAATTTTGAAAAAAAAAAAGTTTTTCTTTGTTTTTTGTTACAAAACGTTGTAAATAAGTACATTTTCTCCTTCACTGATGGGCACTGATGAGGCTGCACTGATGGGTACTTATATGCAGCATTGATAAGCAACACTGATGGGCACTGATAGGTGGCACTGATATCCAGCACTGATATGCACTGATGAGGCTGCACTGATAGGCACTGATGAGGCGGCACTGATGACGAAGCACTTATATGCAGCACTGATAAGCAACACTGATGGGCATTGATAGGGGGCACTGATGGGCACTGATAGGTGGCACTGGTGGGCGCTGATAGGCAGCACTGATAGCCATGGATAGGTGGCACTGATGGGCACTGATAGGTGGCACTGGTGGGCACTGATGAGGCTGCACTGATGGGCACTGATGAGGCGGCACTGATGATGAGGCACTTATATGCAGCACTGATAAGCAACACTGATGGGCATTGATAGGTGGCACTGATATGCAGCACCGATGGGCACTGATAGGTGGCACTGGTGGGCACTGATAGGTGGCACTGGTGGGCACTGATAGGCAGCACTGATCAGGAGGCACTGGAAGGCATCACTGATGGGCATTGAGTGTCATACCTATTGGGCATTGATGGGCATACCTGGTGGTCCTGGGTGGGTATCCCTGGTGGTCTTGGGTGGGCATATTGAGGGGGGCTGCACTGATAATCAATCAGCACAGACCCCCCCGTCAATAGAGATGGCGATCAGCTCCTCCTATTTACGCTGTGTTCAGCTGTGGTTGGACACGGCTGATCACGTGGTAAAGAGCCTCCGTCAGAGGCTCTTTACCATGATCAGAGATGCGGTGTGTCAGACTGACACACCGCACCACCGATCGCCGTGCTGCGCGCCCCCACAGGGGCGCGCTGGCTTGTTATCCCCTGCTGGACGTCATATGACGCCCAGTCAGGATAACTGAACCCCTTCCTGGTCGTCATTCTGCTATAGGCCGGACGGGAAGTGGTTAAATAACAAACATGTCATACTTACCTCCTCTGTGCAAGGGTTTTGCACAGACTGGCCCTGATCCTCCTGGCGGCGCTCCTGGCTCCTCCTCTTCTTGAGTGCCCACACGGAGAGCCGCATTCCATGGGGGGCACTCCCAAGTCCTGCTGCTGTGTCCATTGGCACAGACAGCAGGACTCGGCGCCCCGCCCCCCCCCTCCTGGCTCGCGTGTCACTGGATTTGATTGACAGCAGCGGGAGCCAATGAGGACCCAAGACAGAGGCTGGAGCTGCTGGGCTTGTGCTCGTCACTGGTAGAGCTGAACGATTAATCATCAAGAATCATTATCGCAATTTTTTCCTGTTGCGATCTTGACAAAAGTGTTTCCTGAAGGGTTATATTCATCCATTCATCCAACCAACCATCCATCACCTCCTTCTAGAGCTGCACGATTAATCGTTAAGAATCGTTATCGCGATTTTTTTCCCCGTTGAGATCCTGATAAAGTATTTCCCAATTATTTCTATGCAGAGAATTCTCTCTACCCTGCTAAAGCCGACAGCGGTCAAAAGAAAGGAAGAAAAAAAAAAAACGGGCAGTCTGCCGAGAATCACAACATTATTTAGCAGTGGAACTTAAGTATAAACATTGTAACAATTTGTCAATGGAATGGACTTCCTGTGTAAATGAGGAAAGTTTATTCACTGTTAAAAAAAAAATGAGGAAAGTTTAACCACTTAAACACTAAACCTTTTTCTGACATTTGTTGGTTTCAAATTAAAATCATTTTTTTTTTGCTAGAAAATTACTTATAACCCCCAAACATTATATATATATATTTTTTAGTAGAGACCCTAGAGAATAAAATGGTGGTTGTTGCAACATTTTATTTCACACTGTATTTGTACAGCGGTCTTTCAAATGCAATTATTTTTGGAAAAAAATTCTTTAATGAATTAAAAAAAAAAACTAACCAGTAAAGTTAGCCCAATTTTTTTTTGTATAATGTGAAGGATTTTACGTTGCGAGAATCGTGATCTTTATTCTAAGCAAAAAAATTGTGATTCGCATTTTGGCCAGAATCGTGCAGCTCTAGGTTCAGATAAGGAAAAGAGGGGGGGGGGGGCTTTAGGGGGCGGCTGCAGTACAGAAGGTTTTTCACCTTAATGCAACGTTCTTTTTGAGAATTTGTTTTGGGAAAAATTAGTTAAACGTTTTTTTCGTTAATTCGGATGTTTCCGAAATTAACGAATAGGCCGAATTTTCGATAAAAAAGCTAATTTGGAACAAAACGAATTGTTAACGCACACTAACGTATGCAACACTGCAACAAACCATATCGCAAAAGGTAAGTTTCAGCCCTTTACATCTGCTTTCATTGCGCCGCTCTTTTTTCCTCCGATGTTTTCCCAGCTGGAAGCTGTTGAATGATTAGAAGCCGTACATTTTTTTTAGGAGAGCCTCCGCCGCTCCATATGGCGATCATCCAGTCACGCTCATTATTGTGCATTTTATCGAGCGGATTATACAGATGGAGGAATTCTGTGTTGCTCTAGCACTCTGGCTCCATTAAACACAATCACCAAGATCGTTTTCATTCTGCACCGCGCCGACTCGCCCCCTCCCCCGCAGACGCCGAGCACTTCCTATTTCAAGGCACTGCTCCGAACACGCCGTCGGTCATAAACACGCTGATCCATCCCGAGCCTCGATGCGCAGCTGTTTATCTGGACGCAACTCACTTTGATATAATGAAAGAGGATTTTATAGAACATATCGCCAAATTTAATTATGCCTTCAACGCTTCCCCATGGATTCACCGATGACGGGGACAGGATGGCAACGGAAAATGATTGAGTTTATCGCTTTGTTTCTATTCCATTCTTGGCTATATCTGATTTTTGAAATAAAAAACCAAACAAAACACAGCTCTGTTTTTAAAGAGCAGATAAAGGCACACTTTTTATTTTTTCCTGTACCAAAAGTAGTGGGCATTACTTTTACATAAACTTACATACGTCATTTAAATTTCATATATTGGTAAAGTGAAGCCTCGTACACACGATCGGATTGTTCGCCAACAAAACCGTGGAATTTTGTCCGAAGGGCGTTGGCCCAAACTTGTGTTGCATACACACGGCCACACAATTGTTAGCCAACAATTACGAACGTAGTGACGCACTACGTTGTTTTTCAGCTCTTTAGCGCCACCCTTTGGGCTCCTTCTGCTAATTTCGTCTTAATAGAAGTTTGGTGAGTGTTTATTTGTGCTTTTCAGTTCGCACTTTTCATTTCGCACTTTACAGTTCGTTTCTGAACGGCCGTTCGTCATCCAGCCATTTTGGTTGAATAATAATGATTTAATTTGGTATATTTTCTATATTTTTGGATGCATAGAATGCACTTTTTGGTTAAGTTCTTTTGGCAGATATCATGTCTAATTTTATTTTTATTTTTTTAACCACTTGCTTACAGGGCACTTAAACCCCCCTCCTATCCAGACCAATTTTCAGCTTTCAGCACTGACGCACTTTAAATGACAATTGCGCGGTCATACAACACTGTACCCAAATGAAATTTTTATCATTTTTTCAGCACAAATAGAGCTTTCTTTTGGTGGTATTTGATCACCTCTGCGGGTTTTACTTTTTGTTAAAAAAATGTAAAAAACTGAAGTTTTTTTTTTTATATTTTGTTATAAAAAATTTAAAACGGGTAATTTTTCTCCATCATTGATGTACGCTGATGAGGCAGCAGTGATGGGCACTGATAGGCGGCAGTGATGGGCACTGATGGGTGGCAGTGATAGGCAGCACTGGCAGGTGGCACTGATTGGCACTACAGGTGGGCATTGATAGGTGGTACTTGTGGGCATTGATAGGTGGCACTTGTGAGCACTGTTAGGTGGCACTGTGGGCACTGTTAGGTGGCACTGTTAGGTGGCACTTTTATTGGGCACTGATGAGGCAGATGTGCCTCTTCCACTAAGGGACCGATGTCCCTGACATCTGAGCCGGTGATCGGCTTTTTTTTCTACTCGCGCTGTCAGCGTGAGTAAAAAAAAAAAAACGATTACCGATGTTTTGTTTACATCATGTGATCAGCTGTCATTGGCTGACAGCTGATCACATGGTAAGGGGCCGGGACCGTCCCTTACACGGATTGGTGATCAGCCGAGTCTCAGAGACTCGGTGATCACACCGCGCCCAGCGCGCGCCCTGCAGGGCACGCACAGGGAGCGTGCACAGGGGAGGCCGTCATATGACGGCCTCCCGGGAATGCAGGCCCGTGCTGTGGCCATCATTCGGCCATAGCGCGGATGCCTAGTGGTTAATGCACAATAAAAAAAATTGTGGAGAATAATACTTGGCTATGTGTTAGTAAAACACATAGCCAAGTATTATTCTCCACTATTTTTTTACTTCAAATAACAGTTTGGGAGTCGGCAGTTACATTTAAAAAAAATACAACGTAAAATTAACAAGGGACACCAACATAGTTGTATCTTTGAAAATCTTAGTTTTGAAAATCATAGTTCTTTCCTTTAAAAACTACGGGATAATAGTGTTGTGGTAACTTGCCCAAATAAAAATAAATAAATAAATAAAATAATAATATTATTCTTGATATCACTAGAAACAAAAAGCCTTTGATAGTTTGTTTGCAATAACTCCATCAGTATCACCAGCAAAGCAGCTTCATTATTATCCCATTGAAGAAGAAGAGAATTGTGCGCTGCATTTGGAGATTTCATAATTTGCCGCGTCACGAATGTTAATTCTCCATTACGATCGCTAGTTTACAAGACCGACCGCTTCCGGCTCCTCCTTGCGTTCGAGGATGCGCGTTTGGACTTTCGTGTACACACGCTTGGAAAATCCGACAACAGACATTTGTCCCCGGAAAATTTAAAAACCTGCCATCCAACATTTGTCCGCGGAAAATCCGACAACAATTGTGCGATGGAGCGTACGCACACAGTCGGATATACCGCCAACAGCCTGTCATCACACAATTCCTGTCGGAAAGTCAGATTGTATGTACGCGGCTTGACTCTTCCTCTATAGCGGGGGGTCTCCAAACTTTCTAAGCAAAGGGCCAGTTAACTATCATTCAGACTTTAGGGGGGGGGGGCAGACTGCGGCAAGCGGGATTAGAAAACACGCTGCCGTCGTTGGCAGTCAACAATGCCCCATCATTGGCTTTAGTGGGATAAATAGTGCCCCATTGTTGGTATCAGTGAGAGGAATGGTGTGAAAAATATATAAAATTGCGCTTATTAACAATAAACACTAAAGATAGTCCAAAAAGTGCTCTTAAAAGTCCAATTCAGCAACACAAGCTGAGTGAAGACACCAAATAATCAGAGGAACGAACATCAAACTGAAGTGTTTGGTGGAAAAAAAATCCAAAAGAATCCTCCGCCTTGTGACGTCACCAACAATAAGGTCAGGATGGGCTCTCACCCCAAGTGATGGACCCTTTTATGGAACGTCAAATAGGCGTTTGGATATCTCAGCCAGCTGTATCCATGGGAGGTATAGTGCAGATGACGTGTGTCTCACAACCTTCTAAGCAAAGGGCCAGTTAACTATCATTCAGACTTTAAGGGGGCCAGACTGTGGCCAGCAGGATTAGAAAACACGCTGGTGTCAGTGGGAGTAAACAATGCCCCATCATTAGTTTTAGTGGGTTAAATAGCGCCCCATTATTGGTATCAGTGAAAGGAATGGTGCTCCGTTTTTGGAGTCTGTTGGAGGGCTGGTGCCCCCAACACTGGTGTCAGCGGGAGGAACAGTGCCCCATCATTGGTGTTAATCGGAGGAATAGTGCCCCATCATTGATATCAGTGGAAGGAATAGTGCCCCATTGTTGGTGACTGTGAGAGGAATAGCGCCCCATCATTGGTATCAGTGGGAGGAATAGTGCCCCATCATTGATCTTAGTGGGAGGAATATTGCCACATCACTGGTGTCAGTGGGAGCAATAGTGCCCCATCATTGATATCAGTTGGAGGAATAGTGCCCCATCGTTGCGTTGGTGTCAGTGGAAGGAATAGTGCCCCCATCACTGGTGTCAGTGGGAGGAATAGTGCCCCATCATTGATCTTAGTGGGAGGAATATTGCCCCATCGTTGGTGTCAGTGGAAGGAATAGTGCCCCATCACTGGTGTCAGTGGGAGCAATAGTGCCCCATCATTGATATCAGTGGGAGAAATAGTGTCCCATTGTTGGTGTCAATGGGAGGAATAGTGCCTCATCATTGGTGCCAGTGGAAGGAATAGTGCCCCCATCAGTGGTGTCAGTGGGAGCAATAGTGCCCCATCATTGATATCAGTGGGAGAAATAGTGTCCCATTGTTGGTGTCAATGGGAGGAATAGTGCCTCATCATTGGTGCCAGTGGAAGGAATAGTGCCCCATCATTGATATCAGTGGGAGGAATAGTGCCCCATTGTTGGTGTCAATGGGAGGAATAGTGCCCCATTGTTGGTGTCAATGGGAGGAATAGTGCTCCATCATTGGTATCAATGGAAGGAATAGTGACCCATCATTGGCGTCAGTGGATGAAATGGTGCCTAAAGGGCCGGATAAAGGCAAGCAAAGGGCCACATCCAGCCCACGAGTGTGGAGACCGCTTCTCTATAGTAACTCTTCTTCTTCTTTTTCATTGCAGGTAAATAATGGTTTAAAAGCAGAAGCAACGTGGCATCATTAAGTTCTTGATGAAGGAGGGGTGCAGGCTGTCCGACATCCACAGAAGGCTACAGAATGTTTATGGAGATGACACCATTGATAGCTGCAATGTTCACAGATGGTTTAAGAAGCTTAAAGAAGGGAAACCAGGAACGAAGACAGACCACGTAGTGGAAGACCATCAACTGTGACCACTGACACGAGGGGACAAATTGATTCACATGGAGAAACGAGTCACAATCCATGAGCTTGCTGCCCAACGGAACAGTGGTCACAATGCCATACAGAAGATGGTGGAAGACATACTGTAGGGGTTGATTTACTAAAGGCAAATAGACTGTGCACTTTGCAAAGTGCAATTGCCCTCTGCAAGTGCAGTTGCTCCAGATCTTAGTAAATGAGGTAAAGCTTCACTTTGCAAAGAATACCCAATCACGTGCAAGGAAAATTTAAAAAACAGCCTTTTTGCTTGCATATGATTGGATGATAGAATTTAGCAGAGCTTTTCCTCATTTACTAAGCCCTGGAGCAACTGCTCTTTGCAAAGTGCACAGTCTATTTTCCTTTAGTAAATCAACCCCATAGGGTATTGGAAAATGTGTGCAAAGTAAGTACCTCAGTAGTTGACACCAGATATGAAGGCTAAAGGAATGGAAGCCTGCTCTGATCGGCTGCAAGCATTTGAAGCCCATGAAGGGGGAGAGGAAATTATTCAAAAGGGACAGATGGTCTGGTGACAACTGTCTAAGATTGGACTTCCCCTCACTATGAGGGGATTTCCTCTCACTTCCTGTTGCATTTCCAAGAAAGGAAGTAAAATGAGACAGACAGCAAAAAATAACCTGATAGCATACCCCCCCCCCCAAATTTCTAATATGTGAAAAAGAGACGTTCCTTTGCATTGCCACTGTTGTAAGGCTTGTGGCAGTAGGGGTTCTACACTCCACAAACCAAGTGCCAAATTTTTAATGACCCCGGGAGTGTACCCCCCGGGACCCGCTCCCCCCGCCATGCTTCTTGGACTCCAATGTCCCACATGGTGGGGATTACCCGGTGCGGGGGAAGGGAGACCACCGTCAAAACTGTATAGCATGTGGCATTGGTATCACTGTGATGTCTTAATTGTAATATGTGGCATATGGCACGGGCACTCATACTTTCCACTTGTATATATTTGTGCGAGAACAAGTTTTCTCTCTTCTACCTAATAGACCTCAAAGGGTCTTCCCAGAAAGGTGAAGGCTGATTTAGTCTCAAAGTGGGGCCTACTCTACATTACTGGCCAAGATTGTGCAACAAGTTCACATAAGTTTCATGATCAGATTTCCACCAACTTTTGGTCAGTGTAGCATGTCGCAATGATGTCATCGTGAAGCCCTAATTCAGTGGTCTCCAAACTGCGGCCCTGGGGCCGGATGCGGCCCTTTGCTTGCCTTTACCCGGCCCTTGAGGCATTATTCCTGCCACTGACACCAACAATGGGGCATAATTTCTGCCACTGACACCAACAATGGGGCATAATTCCTGCAACTGTCACCAACAATGGGGCATAATTCCTGCCACTGACACCAACAATGGGGCACCATTCTTGCCACTGACACCAACAATGGGGCATAATTCCTGCCACTGACACCAACAATGGGGCACCATTCTTGCCACTGACACCAACAATGAGGCATAAATTCCTTCCACTGGCAACAAAAATGGGGCAATATTCCACCCAGTGACACCAACTATTTTTCCCCCTAATACCAAAGATTGGGCATTGCTTACTCCCACTGGTCACAGTTCGGCCCTCCTAGTCTGAAGGACCGTAAACTGGCCCTTTCTTGAGAGAGTTTGGAGACCCCTGATCTAATTGAATAGGTGACATATGGCATGGACACTCTTATAGTTTCCTCAAGGCTTTTATCTTTTATGGATTTGTGCTTTGCCTGAACAAGTCTTCTCTCCTACCTAATACTGTAGACCTCAAATTGCCCTTCAACAAATCCTTCAAGGGCCCGAGAATTGAGTATCTTTTGTGTTGCACACCTGAGGTCAGATCGATCATTTCTGTAATCCTCATTATTCTCAGCCTTCGATTTCTGTTTTAGTCACCTCTACTTACTGAATCAGCGTGGGTTTCTTCAACAATACATTTCTCCGCACTTCTGATACATGCATCTCCAACATTGGTGGGCTCATACAGTATGTGCCTTTGTTCAGATAATATAATAGATGCCAAGATTTTAATAATAATAATAATACATTTTATTTATAGTGCGCTCTTCATCAAAAGATCTCAAAGTGCTACAGGTACAATGAAACAAACCTCTATAATGGACAAAAGGCTTTGCTAAAAAGAAATGTCTTAAGACCTTTTTTAATACAGTCAGTAGATTGAGGAGCCCTCAAGGTATCAGGTAGTACATTCCACAGGCGCGGGGCAGATGCACAAAAGGCCCTGTCTCCCATTGTCCTGAGTCTAGTTCTGGGTATATGAAGAAGGTTTGAGTGAGTGGAGCGGAGAGACCTTGTTGTATTTTGGGATGGGTTGTCCACCAAGCGTGTGGTGGTTTGGTTAGGTGTCCTCAAACCTATGGCTATATAATGTATTTTAGGCGTGGAGTCAGATAATCGAGGAACAATCTAATGCCGCGTACACACGAGCGGAATGTCCGACAGAAAAAGTCAAACGGAAGCTTTTCATCGTATATTCCGATCGTGTGTAGGCCTCATTGGACTTTTCTTTTCGAAAATTCTGACGGACCTAGAAATGGAACATGTTCTAAATATTTCCAACTGAACCAATTCCTATCGGGAAAACTGATCGTCTGTATGCTGTTCCGACGGACCAAAAACGACGCATGCTCTGAAGCAAGTACGAGACGGAAGCTATTGGCTACTGGCTATTGAACTTCCTTTTTCTAGTCCTATCGTACTTGTTGTACGTCACCGCATTCTGGATGGTCGGACTTTGGTGTGAACGTGTGTAGGCAAGTCCGCTTGAGCGGAATTCCGTCATAGTTTCGTCGGAGAAACCTTCGGAGTTTATTCCGATGGCAAAACCGGTCATGTGTATAGGGCATAAGATGTCACCAGCACACCATGTTCAACCAAAAAAATTATGTTTTATAGCCACTAAAGCCGCGTACACAAGGGCGGACTTTTCGACCGGCCTTTTTAACGGACTTTTGATGGACTTCCAACGGACTTTCTAACGAATGGACTTGCCTACACACGATCACACCAAAGTCCAACGGATTCGTACGTGATGACGTATGACCGGACTAAAATAAGGAAGTTGATAGCCGGATGGGTCCGGCGGAGTTACGACTAGGGTTGTCCTGATACCGATACTAGTATCGGTATCGGCACCGATACCGAGCATTTTCCCAAGTACTTGTACTCGGGCAAATGCTCCCGATGCTTCCGCCGATACCTGTACAGTCAGCGGTGATCGGCGCATGGGGGAGTTACAAGCTTCTCTCCCCGCGGCTTTCAGCTGCTTTAGTGACATACAGCGGTGATCGGTGCTTGTAACTCCCCCACACACGATCACCGCTGACTGTCACCTCATCCTCCATGCCCCCTCCGTCCGTTCCGCTGTCCCCCTCTGTTCCTCTGTCCCCCTCCGCTGTCCCCCTCCGTTCCTCTGTCCCCCTCCGTTCCTCTGTCCCCCTCCGTTCCTCTGTCCCCCTCCGCTGTCCCCCTCCGTTCCTCTGTCCCCCTCCGTTCCTCTGTCCCCCTCCGTTCCTCTGTCCCCCTCCGCTGTCCCCCTCCGTTCCTCTGTCCTCTCCGTTCCTCTGTCCCCCTCCGTTCCTCTGTCCCCCTCCGTTCCTCTGTCCTCCTCCATTCCTCTGTCCCCCTCCACTGTCCCCCTCCGTTCCTCTGTCCCCCTCCGTTTGGCTGTTCCGCTGTCCCTCTCTCTTCCTCTGTCCCCCTCCATTGTGCTTTCCCTTTCCTCTGTGTGAATGGATAGAGTCAGCTGACTCTGTCCATTCATTAACTGAAACAATGTAATCTCCTGTGATTACGATGTGTCAGTTTATGAATGGAGAGGAGCCGCTGTCTTCTCTCCATTCATTCTCAGTGCAGCTGAGGCTGCAGAGAAAGGGACTGGGGAATCTCTATCCTCGGTTTCTTTCTCTGTCTCAAGGGGGAGATATCAGAGGTCTGTTAAGAATCTGGAGAGTGCAAAATCTGGTGCAGCTGTGGAAGCCAATCAGCTTCTAACTTCAGCTTGTTCAATTAAGCTTTAAAAAAAACAAAACCTGGAAGCTGATTGGTTTCTATGCACAGCTGCACCAGCTTTTGCATGCTCCAGTTTTAGTAAACCAACCCCATTGTCTTTCATATTCAATAGGGATGGAGGCTTTTTGACTGAGTTGGCAGTGTTCCCCTGCCGTTCATTTGGGAGGTTCAAAGCCCTGGGTGGCTATGTACCATATCTGGGGCTTTGTTTGCTCGGGACATAACATACTATGACCAGGGCCGGACTTACCATAGGGCTTGAGTGGGCTCAAGCCCATGGGCCCCGCCCAATAGGGGGCCCCACGGGCCCCAGCCGAGTGTACTTCGGCTATACACGGCTAGTTCCGCTCACAGTCACGCCTAGTCCTGTCCTATGATGGACATAACACAGGGACTGGGCGTGACTGTGAGCGGAGCTAGCCGAGTACACTCGGCTAGCTCCGTGGCGGCGCTCGGCTCCGCTCACAGTCACGCCCAGTCCCGCCATTGGACCTGTGTTATGTCCATCATAGGGTGGGATTGCGAGAGGAGCCGAGAAAAGCCGACAGGAGCCGAGATACACAGGACCGGCTCTGTATATCTCGGCGGCGCCATATTTAAACTGCAGTGACACTGACAAGTCACTGCAGTTTAACTGCAGCCTGGGCAAGGCTGCAAATGACACGGACAAGCATGCAATAGCTCTAGTTCACACCATGCAGTCAGTTTCCAGTCAGTTTCTGCACTGGAAACTGACCGGAAACTGACTGCATGGTGTGAACTAGAGCCATTGGAATACATGGAAAACACTGTGCATGCATTTTGTGCAGAAAAAAAGCGCACGGAACTGAACGGAACTGTGTCTGGTGTGAACTAGCACTAAATAGTTTTTTTCCTTAAAATTCCTTAAACTCTTATCTTGAGGTTTTCTGATTGGTTATTGGCAGTTACGTAGTGCCTCGTTTACTGCCGTTGAGAAAACCTGTTTGCATTAGACAGTAATGTAATGGCGGACAAACGGTATCAGAGTGGTGCTCTTAGGCTCGATTCACACCTATGCATGTTGCTTTTGAGCATTTTTGGAGTTTTTTTTTTCATGCTTGCCATGTTTTTGAGCAGCGTTTTTACAGCGTTTTTACAGCGTTTTTGCAGCGTTTATTTATTTTTTTTACCGTTTTTTTTTTTAGACTGTATACAGTTTTAAAAAAAAATTTAAAAAAAAAACAAAAAACGGCAAAAACGCATCAAAAACGCTGTAAAAATGCTGCAAAAACGCTGCACTTGCGTTTTTGATGCTTGTCCATTGAATTCTATTACATGCAAAACGCTGCATTTTGCATGAAAAAAAGTCCCTGACCCTTTCCAAAAATGCAGAGGTACAAAAAGGCATTGATGTGAACATGTTCCATAGGAACCCATGTTAAAAAATTCCCATGCATTTCTGCAAAATGCAAAATGCATCAAAAAACGCGCTAGTGTGAATGGAGCCTTAAAAGAAAACTAAAGGTTTAAAGTACTGTATAGAAGGTAGGGCCCGAAAGTGACTGAAGCCCAGCAATGTGCCGTCCCAATGGCATGTATATATATGAATTCATAGGAATTACTCATCAATCTTTTCTACATTACTATGTGCTGCCAAGTTGAAATATATCATGTATCCTTGATGTCCATGTTATATATGTATTTGTATGTGTGTTTTTATGATCCAAATATTTTTTACTTGTCCTGTACCATTGATATATATTTTATATATCTTCCATGTTATTAACCACTTGCCGACCGCTGCACGCCGATATACGTCGGCACACTGGCAGCGGTGGGCAAATGGGAATACCTGTACGTCCCCTTTAATTGGCGGGGCTAGCGGACAGCGTGGCTGTGCCCGCGGACTCGATTTCCACCGGTGTCCTGCAATCGTGTCACGGAGCCGCAGAACGGGGAGATGCCCGTAAATGTAAAGAAGACATTTCCCCGTTCTGCCTTGTGACATGACAGGGATCTACTGCTCCCTGTCATCGGGAGCGGTGATCGCTGTCATGTGAGTTGAAGCCCATCCCCCCCACAGTTAGAATCACTCCCTAGGACACACTTAACCCCTTAATCGGCCCCCTAGTGTTTAACCCCTTCCCTGCCAGTGTCATTTACACAGTAATCAGTGCATTTTTATAGCTCTGATCGCTGTATAAATGACAATGGTCCCAAAATAGTGTCAAAAGTGCCCGATGTGTCCGCCACAATGTCACAGTCACAACTCACGATAAAAATTGCAGATCGCCGCCATTACTAATAAAAAATTAATAATAATAAAAATGGCATAAAATTATCCCCTATTTTGTAGACGCTATAACTTTTGCGCAAACCAATCAATACACGCTTATTGCGATTTTTTTTCCCAAAAATATGTAGAAGAATACATATCGGCCTAAACTGAAGAAAAAATGTTTTTTTATATATTTTTGGGGGATATTTATTATAGCAAAAAGTAAAAAATATTGCTTTTTTTTTCCAAATGTCGCTCTTTGTTTTGTTTATAGCGCAAAAAATAAAAACTGCAGAGGTGGTCAAATACCAACAAAAGAAAGCTCTATTTGTGGGAAAAAAAGGACGTCAATTTTGCTTTGGTGTAACGTCGCACGGTACATTCTACTAATGTACCCCCACAATGTCGAGAGCCTCATTTAAAGTCCCAATTTTCTTTTTCATTTATTTGGTGCCAATAAAGTGTCCTGTTTTTTTTTTTTTTTAATATGATATGCTGGTGATATTTTGGATTGGGATTTATGTTTTAATGGCGGCATCTGCCATTTCACAATTAATAACTGTATGGCATGCGCTGAATTTTTTTAATTAAACCCAGGATTCTGCATTCACTATATCTGGTCTCCCACAGTACACAGAACATGGAAATGCAATTATTTTAGTAAATACAAACCGCTAAGTACCTTTTCTCATCAGCAGTACAGGTGCATCTCAGAAAATTTGAATATTATCAAAAAGTTCATTTATTTCAGTAATTCAATTTAAAAGTGAAACTCGTATATTTTGTATACCGTATATACTCGAGTATAAGTCGTTCCGAGTATAAGTCGAGGCCCTAATTTACCACAAAAAAAAAATGGGAAAAACTTTTTGACCCGAGTATAAGACGAGGGTGAGAAATGCACAGCTACTGTAAGTGGAAAAGAGAGTTAACAATGCCCATTCGCAGCCTCACTGTGCCCATTTGCATGCCTCACTGTGCCCATTTGCAGCCATAGGTCCCCCGAACTTTAAACTCGGTAGTTAAGGGTTCCTAGATGCCCCCTAGCTGCAGCCAAAATTTGGGGTCTCTGAACCCAAAGGGTCCCAAAATGACATTGCTGCAGATGGACACAGTTGACCGAATTTGGGGCCCCGTATCTTGAGGCCACTTAGTGCTAAGAACCGCGAAATTGGTGTGCAAACCCAGTGGAACTAGCACCATAAAATATCCAAAGCTGGGGTTTCTAGCACCAAGTGGCCCCGAGATACAGGGCCCCAAAAATCGGTTCAGAAAATGTCAAGCACTTTTCTGTAGCAGAGAATGACATTTTCCGAACCAGCTTTGGGGCCCCATATCTCCATATTTGGATATGTTATGGTACAAGTACCGCTG
This sequence comes from Lithobates septentrionalis, assembly GCA_037952835.1. NCBI lineage: Eukaryota > Metazoa > Chordata > Amphibia > Anura > Ranidae > Lithobates > Lithobates septentrionalis. Next base: position 681,407 of record JBBDGP010002109.1, read on the forward strand.
GGTTTGCACACCAAATTTGGGGTTCCTAGCACTGAGTGGCCCTGAGATATGGGGCCCCAAAGTCGGTTCAGAAAATGTCAAGCACTTTTCTGTAGCAGAGAATGACATTTTCCGAACTGGATTTGGGGCCCCGTATCTCGGGGCCACTTAGTGCTAGAAACTCCATCTTTGGACATGTTGTGTTACCCGTTCCACTGGGTTTGCACACCAAATTTGGGGTTCCTAGCACCAAGTGGCCCTGAGATACGGGGCCCCAAAGTCGGTTCGGAAAATGAAATTTTTTTGCTGCAGAAAAGTGCTTGACTGGAGTATAATCGAGAGGGGCACTTTCAGCACAAAAAAATGTGCTGAAAAATTCGACTTATACTCGAGTATATACGGTAGATGTGTTACAGAGTGATATATTTCAAACATTTCTTTCTTTTAATTTTGATGATTAGGGCTTATGCCGCGTACACACGGTCGTACTTTTCGTCTACAAAAGTCGGACAGCCTTTCCGACAGACTTCCGGCAGACTTTCGGTGGACTTGCGGCGGACTTGCGGCCTACTTTCTAACGAACGGACTTGCCTACACACGACCACACAAAAGTCGGTCGGATTCGTACGTGATGACGTACACCGGACTAAAATAAGGAAGTTCATAGCCAGTAGCCAATAGGTGCCCTAGCGTGGCTTTTTGTCCGTCGGACTAGCACACAGACGAGCGGATTTCGGGGTCCGTCGTAGTTACGAAGTAAAGTTTTGAAGCATGTTTCAAATCTAAAGTACGTCGGATTTGAGGCTAAAAAAGTCAGTTGAAAGTCCGGAGAAGCCCACACACGATCGGATTACCAGCCAGCTTTAGTCCATCAGCGTCTGTTGGACTTTTGTAGACGAAAAGTACGACCGTGTGTACGCGGCATTACAGCGAGTGAAAAGCCACAATTCAGTATCTTAGAAAATTTGAATAATACATAAGACCAATAAAAAAATAAAGATTTTTAATAGAGAAATGTTGGCTTACTGAAAAATATGTCCATCTACAGTATAGTAAGCACTCAATACTTGGTTGGGGCTTCTTTTGCATGAATTACTACATCAATGCGACATGGCATAGGGGAAATCAGCCTGTGGCACTGCTGAGGTGTTATGGAAGCCCAGGTTGGGTCTGGTGTCTCTCATCTTCCTCTTGACAATACCCCCACAGATTCTGTATGGGGTTTAGGTCAGGCGAGTTTTCTGGCCAATCAAGCACAGTGATACCATGATCATTACACCAGGTATTGGTACTTTTGGCAGTGTGGGCAGGTGCCAAGTCCTGCTGGAAATTTAAATCAGCATCTCCATAATGAAGGCCCCCTTGAACCTCCTTTAGGGAAAGGGAGCCTTGACTGCTGGAAATATGGCATCACTGTGGGAATAAACCTAAAAGGGAAGTTAAGTAGCTCCCTTAGGATTGGCTACAAAGACCTGAGGTGATTGGGTGGAGCCTGAACTCTAGGAAAAGGCTACGCTGAGGCACCTCCAACTGCTCTGAGGAGATTCAGCTGTCACAAGAGTTGCCCCCCCTCCCGTCCGTTGTGATGTTTCATCACAGCTTTATTGGCGGTTTTGACCTTGCCAGCAATTGATGTTGCTTTATGGGCTATGCCCTCAAGTTAAATTCTGGGGTCAGTCTAATGCCTGTCTGGCACTGATGGTAAGGACAGGCCTCTTAGACTATGTGAGTTTATGTTTTATGGATGCTCATGGTATACTGTGGCTGGCACTGTTGTTTGGTACATTTGGAAAGTTGTACTTTACTTTTGAAAAGTTCAATAAAGCTGTAGCCTTGACCTATTTCCAACTTAATGAGCTTCCCTATCTTTTTGGGGTGGGGGCAAGGTATTGGTTATTAGTTGGTCATATATGAGCCTATGTTTCTCAGCAGTCAACTGGTCAGCAGAGGGAAGCATGAAGTCCTCTAGAATTTCCTGGTGACTTTGGACTTGTCAAAACACAGTGGACCAACACCAGCAGATGACACGGCTCCCCCAAATCATCACAGATTGTGGAAACTTCACACTGGACCTCATGCAGCTTGGATTCTGTGCCTCTCCATTCCTCCTCCACACTCTGGCACCTTGATTTCCAAATAAAATGCAACATTTTCCACAGTCAGTGATGATTTGGGGAGCCATGTCATCTGCTGGTGTTGGTCCCCTGTGTTTTGACAAGTCCAAAGTCAGCTCAGCCCTCTACCAGGAAATTCTAGAGCACTTCATGCTTCCCTCTGCTGACCAGCTTTATGGAGATGATGATTTCATTTTCCAGCAGGACTTGGCACCTGCCCACACTGCCAAAAGTACCAATACCTGGTCACATGATCATGGGATCACTGTGCTTGATTGGCCAACAAACTCACCTGACCTAAACCCCATAGAGAATCTGTGAGGTATTGTCAAGAGGAAGATGAGAGACACCATACCCAACAATGCAGACAAGCTGAAGGCCGTCATCAAAGCAACCTGGGCTTCCATAACACCTCAGTAATACCGCAGGCTGATCACCTCCATGCCACGCCGCATTGGTGCAGAAATCCATGCAAAAGGAGCTCCGACCAAATATTGAGTGCATACTATACTGTACATGGACATACTTTTCAGTAAGCCAACATTTCTGTATTAAAAATCCTTTTTTTATTGGTCTTATGTAATATTCTAATTTTCTGAGATTTTGAGTTTTGGGTTTTCACTAGCTGTAAGCCATAATCATCAAAATTAAAAGAAAGAAATGCTTGAAATATATCACTATGTGTGCAATAAATCTATATAAAATATACGAGTTTCACTTTTTGAATTCCATTACTGAAATAAATGAACTTTCTGATGATATTCTAATTTTATGAGATGCACCTGTATATGGCAGTCTTGTGACTTCTATCAGCGTCCAGGCGAGCACCGGTTAAAGTTTGTAGGAGGAGTTTTCATTCTCCTCTGACTGTCCTATGAGACTGCATGGCCCCTGACCCTCTGTCTGGACAGTGCTGATCACATGCACCCTCCCCAAAAAAAGCTCTCTAGCAATAAACAACAAACTGTGCATGTGCAGAGTGCCCCCCAAGGCTGTGTTGTATTGGGAGATGGATTGGGGACAGTAAAAAAAGGGGAGGATCAAAGAAGACAGGATCAATCAGCCTTTTTACATAATGCTGAGGATTAGCACCTTAGGTTCCACAGTGAGTATAACAAGCATGCTTTACTACATATACCAACTGATTTTTACTGTTGTGGGTTTAGTATTCCAGGAAGACCCCCTTCTTTAAGTACCAAATAATTCCCTGAGAATATTCCCCGCTCTGCTGGTTTAAAATGGTATTTGTAACAAATAAAGAAAAAATTAAATTGGTTCGTCCTCATTTCTCCAGAATCCATAATCACTGCATTCGGCGGGCCAATAAAATAATTTCAGAGAATGAAAAATGATAGGAAAGTGCTTAATGTATCTTTGAAATGCGCTCATTCTTGGAGGTGCCGGTCGAGTGCAATTATAGAGAAGCCATTTGGACGGCATTCATTTTGGGATATTAAAAAGTAAATGAATAGGATTAAAAATGCTTTCCTAAATAATGTGGTTAAAGGGGAATGATATCTAAATCTTCAGTCAGACCTGGAAATGTATTTTGTGTTTGGTTTTATCATTTAATAATTATAATTCAAAATTTTTTATTTTTTTTCCCGTACATTTCCTGTACTGTAAAAATCATCTTTAAGCTAAAAACTGGGCTTTGCCCAAAAAAAAAAAAAAAAAAAAAAAAAAAAAAAAATGTGCCCCCCACCAGTCCAATATATAAAGAATATAAAACTAATTTTTGTATAGTGGGAATCTAATCTAATATAGAGAAGAATACTTTACTCTGTGGCCCTGTGACGGCTGACACTCCGAAGACTGATGGAAGATAAAGACCAAATGGTCCACCAAGTCTTCACCCTTCAAAGCTGTCAACCCCAAAGTCGGCAGGACCATGCTTTGACAGCTTTGAAGGGGGAAAAGACTTGGCGGACCATTTGGTCTTTGTCTTTCGTCAGTCTTCGGAGTGTCAGCCGTCACAGGGCCACAGAGTAACGTATTCTTCTCTATTAGATTAGATTCCCACTAGGCAAAAATTAGTATTATTATTCTTTATATCTTGGGCTGGTGGGGGCACATTTTTTTTTAACTTTCTATTAAATCAAGCCCTGGAAAAGGAGCATTATGTTCGGCCAGTGGCACAGCGTGGTAAGTATTGCACCCCCCAAATCATGGACTGTTATCAATCCCTGAGCCCCTTTTACCAGTATATATATATAGATAGATAGATAGATAGATAGATAGATAGATAGATAGATAGATAGATAGATAGATAGATAGATAGATAGATAGATAGATAGATAGATAGATAGAGAGATAGAGAGATAGAGAGATAGATAGATAGATAGATAGATAGATAGATAGATAGATAGATAGATAGATAGAGAGAGAGAGAGAGAGAGAGAGAGAGAGATAGATAGATAGATAGATAGATAGATAGATAGATAGATAGATAGATAGATAGATAGATAGATAGATAGATAGATAGATAGATAGATAGATCTATATATATATATATTATTAAGGCAGCTCTTTACATATACATTGTACATTCACATCAGTCCCTACCCTCAAGGAGCTTACAATCTAAGGTCCCTAACTCACATTCATACATACTAGGGGCCAATTTAGACAGAAGCCAATTAACCTACCAGCATGTCTTTGGAGTGTGGGAGGAAACCGGAGTACCCGGAGGAAACCCACACAGGCACCGTGAGAACACGCAAACTCCAGGCAGGTAGTGTCGTGGTTGAGATTCTAACCAGTGACCCTTTTTACTGCTAGGTGAGAATGATATATATATATGTATGGAAAATCTGTGTCGTACCTTACCCACACCCTCACCACACACACACAAATTCCCCCTCCCAGCACAAATCTTTCCTTCTAGCATGCATCGCCCTCCCAGAACAACCCCCCCCCCCAAATCCCTCTGTCTAGAACAAACCCCCTCCCAGCACAAATCCTCCCCCCAAATCCATCCTTCTAGAACAGATCCCCTTCCCAGCACTAATCCTCCCCCCAAATCCCAAATCCCAAATCGAGCCATAGATACCTTTGGGATGAATTAGAGCGGAGACTGCGAGGCCAGGTCTTCTCGTCCAACATCAGTGCCTGACCTCACAAATGCGCTTCTGGAAGAATGGTCAAACACTCCCATAGACACACTCCTAAACCTTGTGGACGGCCTTCCCAGAAGAGTTGAAGCTCTTATAGTTGCAAAGGGCGGGGCCAACTCAATATTGAACCCTACGGACTAATGCCCCGTACACATGGTCGGACTTTGTTCGGACATTCCGACAACAGAATCCATGGATTTTTTCCGACGGATGTTGGCTCAAACTTGTCTTGCATACACACGGTCACACAAAGTTGTCGGAAAATCCGATCGTTCTAAACGCGGTGACGTAAAACAAGTACGTCGGGACTATAAACGGGGCAGTGGCCAATAGCTTTCATCTCTTTATTTATTCTGAGCATGCGTGGCACTTTGTCCGTCAGATTTGTGTACACACGATCGGAATTTCCGACAACGGATTTTGTTGTCGGAAAATTTTATATCCTGCTCTCAAACTTTGATGGAAAATGTGTGATGGAGCCTACACACGGTCGGAATTTCCGACAACAAGGTCCTATCACACCTTTTCCGTTGGAAAATCCGACCGTGTGTACAGGGCATAAGACTGGGATGCCATTAAAGTTCATGTGCGTTTAAAGGCAGGTGTCCCAATACTTTTGACAATATAGTGTACATCTATAGTGGGTACTTGCCTCAAACCAAAGCCACTTATGTAGTTCCTATCTGTTCTCCCTACTATCTGCAAAGTTTATCCCAACACCACAGCATCTCGGGAGATGGGCCGCCCCCCTCCAGCACACAGCGGATGATTGACATCCTCAGCTGCTCATGTTCCCCTAAGAGATTGTGTAGAGAGGGGCATGTCCATACCCTCCACTCAGGTCCCAGATTACACTCAGCTCCCTGCTCTAATCTGCTCAGCGTGCGACATAAGATCCCCGCCCCCTGCCTGCTGGAGCTGAGAAAAAGCCTTTGATCTGTGTGTTTTAGAAGGCTGAAAATAAGAGAGGGCTGCAGATAAACAAGAACAACTGATGTAGGAGGATATATTTCATCTCTGTGTATCATGTGAGTGTAGTCACCTGAGTATATGTAAGGGTTTACAAGCTCCCACTCATGTTTTTGAGACAATCCCTACAAACAATGTAAAAATGTATGGAAGAGGCTTACACCATCCTATGAAGAGGAAGACCCATTTGCGTAGCTTGTCGGTGGAGTAGGTCATCACTATGGCAGTATGGAGGTAACAACCTTCCACAAACATCCAGAAGAAGTTGGTCACCACAAAGTAATTGTAAATCGTTGTGATACATCGACACCAGATCTGGAAGAGAAGACGGGAGTTGCATTTAAACTGTAAATATGATTTGGGGTCATTATTCCCTTTTCAGGGCTTTTCTGGCATTTTATTTGCTTCTGTACAATAATGTTGAAGATTAATTCCAGGCATCAGTATGTTATAGCTTGGACCAATGTAACCATGTACAGTATATACCATACCTGGCTGATGCCCCTGGAAGCTGGAAATCACTGAAGTAGACCCCCCTACACCAGTGAGGTCCAATAGATTCCCAGGTTCCACGCTGAGCGACCCGCCTGCAGCACTGTGAGCATAGGAAGTTGGTCGCACGGCTCAGGTGCCATTCAGAGAACGCTGTGCATTTTCTGAATGTATGCAAAGCTTTCTGAGACTGGATGAGGTGAAGAGGTGGGGACTACAACAGTCTAATACAAAATAAAAAATAAAAAAACTACAACATTATTAACAATACCAATGCAGATATTATTACTATTAATAATAATATTAATAGTAACTTTTAATTCTAATGCCATCTACCAAGAAACAGCTACAAAATCCCCCTGCTTAAAATAAAACCTATTGGACTACAAAAATCTAATGCAAAATTAAAAATAAACTGCAACCTTATTAATAATACCAATGCAGATATTATTATTATTATTATTATTATTATTATTAATAATAATAACTTTTAATTCTAATGTCATCTACCAAGAAATGGCTACAAAATTCCCCTGCTTAGGCTACATGCCCATGGACGTTTTTACAGACGCTTTTTTGAGCGTTTTTTGCAGCTTAAAAACGCCTCTTCATGTTAGCCTATGGCCTCATGCCCACCGTGCCCACCATGGCGTTTTTTGAGCTGTAAGTACTGCCCTGCGGCCCAGTCTCTGAAGGGAGGGGATCATGCTGGCAGTACATGTTGGCATTCATGGTTCCCTCAATGATCTGTAGCTCCCCAGTGCCGGCAGCACTCATGCAGCCCCAGACCATGACACTCCCACCACCATGCTTGACTGTAGATAAGACACACTTGTCTTTGTACTCCTCACCTGGTTGCCCCCACACACGCTTCACACCGTCTGAACCAAATAAGTTTATCTTGGTCTCATCAGACCACAGGACATGGTACCAGTAATGCATGTCCTTAGTCTGCTTGTCTTTAGCAAACTGTTTGCGGCTTTCTTGTGCATTATCTTTAGAAGAGGCTTCCTTCTGGAACAACAGCCATGCAGACCAATTTGATGCAGTGTGCGGCGTATGGTCTGAGCACTGACAGGCTGACCCCCCACCCCTTCAACCTCTGCAGCAATGCTGGCAGCACTCATACGTCTATTTCCCAAAGACAACCTCTGGATATGATGCTGAGCACATGCACTCAACTTCTTCGGTGGACCATGGCGAGGCCTGTTCTGAGGGGAACCTGTCCTGTTAAACTGCTGTATGGTCTTGGCCACCGTGCTGCAGCTCAGTTTCAGGGTCTTGGCAATCTTCTTATAGCCTAGGCCATCTTTATGTAGAGCAACAATTCTTTTTTTCAGATCCTCAGAGAGTTCTTTGCAATGAGGTGCCATGCTGCCCATTCACTCCTTAGACCTTGTAACACTAACGAGTCACATGACACCGGGGAGAGAAATTGGCTAATTGGGCCCAATTTGGACATTTTCACTTAGAGGTGTACTCACTTTGTTGCCAGAGGTTTAGACATTAATGGCTGTGTGTTGAGTTATTTTGAGGGGACAGCAAATTTACACTGTTATACAAGCTGTACACTCACTACTTTACATTGTAGCAAAGTGTCATTTCTTCAGTGTTGTCACATGAAAAGATAGAAGAAAATATTTACAAAAATTTGAGGGGTGTACTCACTTTTTGAGATACTGTACAGCATTGCATGACCGCGCAATTGCCAGTTAAAGTAAAGCAGAAGCAAAAAATTACCTGGTCATGAAGGGGGGGGGGGGTAAATCTTCTGGAGGTCAAGTGGTTAAAAAAATGTGGCTTTAATTTGTTAGTCAAGTATATCTAAAAATGCTAGTCCATCTAACACTACTGTCCCCAGATTGATGATGTCTGAGTCACCCCAATGCCGTGTACACACGGTCGGACTTTCCGCCAACAAATGTTTGAGAGCAGGTTCTCAAATATTCCGACAACAAAACTTGTTGTCGGAAATTCCGAGTGTGTGTACGGGGCATTAGACAGGTAATGTGGTATTGGCAAGTCGCTGGGTTAAATTATGCCCCGTACACGCGATCGGATTATTGGCCAACAAAACTGTGGACTTTTGTCCGAAGGGTGTTGGCTCAAACTTGTCTTGCATACACACGATCACACAAATGTTGGCCAACAATTACGAACGTAGTGACGTACTACGTGGTTTTTCAGCTCCTTTGCGCCACCCTTTGGGCTCCTTCTGTAAATTTTGTGTTTGTAGAAGTTTGGTGAGTGTTGATTTGCGCTTTTCATTTAGCGCTTTTCAGTTCATGCTTTTCAGTTCATTTCTGAACGGCCGTTCGTCAACCTGCCACGTTGCGGAATCTGAGGAGATAACGTGTTATTTATTATTGGCCTTGGAGTTATTGCTTTGACATTATTTTTTGGGTTGAATAATAATGATTTGATTTGGTATATTTTCTATATTTTTGGATGCATAGAATGCACTTTTTGGTTAAGTTCTATTGGCAGATAGCATGTCTAATTATTTTTTTTTTAATTTTTTAAAATAAAAAAATTGTGGAGAATAATACTTGGCTATGCTTTGGGAGTCGGCAGTTACATTTAAAAAAAATACAATGTAAAATTGACAAGGGACACCAACATAGTTGTATCTTTGATCTTAAAAACTACGGGATAATTGTGCTGTGGTAACTTGCCCAAAAAAATAAAAATAAAACATAATAATATTATTCTTGATATCACTAGAAAAAAAAACCTTTGAAAATTTGTTTGCAATAACTCCATCAGTATCACCAGCAAAGCAGCTTCATTATTATCCCATTAAAGAAGAAGAGAATTGTGCGCTGCATTTGGAGATTTCATAATTTGCAGCGTCATGAATGTTAATTCTCCATTACAAACGCTAGTTTACAAGACCGACCACTTCTGGCTCCTCCTTGCCTCCGAGCATGCGTGTTTGTACTTTGAACTTTTGTCCGACGGACTTGTGTACACACAATCGGAAAATCCGACAACACACATTTGTTGGCGTAAAATTTGAGAACATGCTAGCCAACATTTGTTGGCGGAAAGTCCGACAACAATTGCGCGATGGAGCGTACACATGGTCGGACTTTCCGCCAACAAGCTCACATCCAACATTTCCCGTCGGAAAGTCCGACCGTGTGTACGCTCCATCGCGCAATTGTTGTCGGACTTTCCGCCAACAAATGTTGGTTAGCAGGTTTTCAAATTTTCCACTGACAAATGTCTGTTGTCGGATTTTCCGAGCGTGTGTACCCAAGTCCGTCGGAGAAAAGTCCAAAGTACAAACACGCATAGTCGGAATCAATTCTCTTCTTCTTTAATGGGATAATAATGAAGCTGCTTTGCTGGTGATACTGATGGAGTTATGGCAAACTAATTTTCAAAGGCTTTTTTTTTTCTAGTGATATCAAGAATAATATTTTTATGCTTTTTTTTTTTTTTTTTTTTTTTGGGCAAGTTACCACAACACCATTATCCCGTAGTTTATAAGATCAAAGATACAACTATGTTGGTGTCCCTTGTTAATTTTACATTGTATTTTTTTTAAATGTAACTGCCGACTCCCAAACTGTCATTTGAAGTAAAACACACAGCCAAGTATTATTCTACACAATTTTTTTATTGTGTATTAAAAAAAGAAAACAAATAAAATTAAACATGCTATCTGCCAATAGAACTTAACCAGAAAGTGCATTCTATGCATCCAAAAATATAGAAAATATACCAAATCAAATCATTATTATTCAACCCAAAAAATAATGTCAAAGCAATAACTCCAAGGTCAATAATAAAATACACGTTATCTCCTCAGATTCCGCAACATGTCTGGTTGACGAACGGCCGTTCAGAAACAAACTGAAAAGCGCGAAATGAAAAGTGCGAAATGAAAAGCGCGAATCAACACTCACCAAACTTCTACTAACACGAAATTAGCAGAATGAGCCAAAAGGGTGGCGCTAAAGAGCTGAAAAATCACGTAGTACGTCTAGTACGTCACTACGTTCGTAATTGTTGGCTAACAATTGTGTGGCCGTGTGTATGCACAGACAAGTTTGGGCCAACGCCCTTCGGACAAAATTCCATGGTTTTGTTGGCCAACAATCCGATCGTGCGTACGAGGCTTAACACCAATGGCTGGTCGGTAAGTTGAGCTGGGAATTTTCTTTGGTATTGTTTGACATGCGTCGCCCTTACATGTGCTCCTTGCTGCAAAGGCCAATTATAGGAGGGGGCAGCCTAAAACGAATGCAGCCATTACATTTAAGGTTTGGTGAGCTGCAATATTTGACATTTTTGGTTTTTGGTTTAATACCACTTTGAACGTATTTTTTTTTAGCCCTATATCCCGGGATGGGCTGATTTTTTTGTGTTTCATCACTTGTCCTTTTACCCAAAACTGAAATACAAGAAACCAATTAACGGTTCTTTTCTTTCCAAACTAATTTCTTTTTTGTAAGGACCATTATCAATTCATTGTCCTTTATCTATTCTATCATCCGAACAAAAGCCACACATGGGCCCACCAATGTTGGAGATGCATGCATCAGAAGTGCAGGAGAAATGCATTGTTGAACAAACCCACGCTGATTCCGTAAGTAGCGGTGACTAAGACGAAGACTGAAGGCTGAGAATAATGAGGATTACAGAAATGATGGATCTGACCTCAGGTGCACAACACAAAAGACACCCATTTCTCGGGCCTTTGAAAGATTTTGTTCAAGGCCATATGAGGTCTATTAAGTAGAGAAAAGAAAACTTGTTCAGGCAAAGCAGAAATCCATAAAAGATAAAAGCCTTGTGGAAACTATAAGAGAGTCAATGCCATATGCCACACATTTCAATTAAGACTTCACAGTGACATCATTGCAACATGCTACACTGATTGGCCAAAAGTTGGTGGAAACCCGATCATCAAACCTATATGACATCCTTTCTCAACCTTTTCAACAAAGAGGAACCCTTGTAATGTCTTTCTGGTCTCAAGGATCCCTTGCTAAAAATATAGATCTACAACTCATGATACATTAGTGTGATGGTCAGTGGGAAGAATGCTCCTCACACTTGTGGTCACTGGAAAGAATGACCCCTTACTAAAGCCAAACAGATCATTGGTGTCCATGGGAACTTATCGTGCTGCTCATTGCTCAAGGAACCCCTAACAGCTTCTGGAGGAACCCTGGTTGAGAAACAGTGCTCTATGAGCTAGTTGGGCATCCCATTGCCCAAAAACACCGACATGAATAGAGAGTTGGTGCCCTTTAAGGCAAAAACAGCCTCCCCTTTTCTGGGAAGGCTTTCCACAAGATTTCGAAATGTGTTTGTGGGAATTTGTGCCCATTCAACCAAAGGAACATTTGTGGGGTCAGGTATTGATGTTGGATGAGAAGACCTGGATCACAATCAGAGTTGTAGCTCATCCCAAAGGTGTTCAGTAGGGTTGAGGTCAGAATTCTGTGAAGGACACTTGAGATTCTCCTCACCAAACTCATCAAACCATGTTTTTATGGCGCTGGCTTTGTACACAGGGGCACAGTCATGTGTTTTTTGAGGTTGTTTGTACTCATTTAGCTTAAGGATCAATTGTGAGTCCGGGTACTCATGTTGGATAAGATGACCTAGCTTGGTGCACCAATTCATTCCAAAATTGTGCAGTAGGGTTGAGGTCAGGGCTCTGTGCAGGCCACTTGAGTTTCTTCACACTAAACCCATGTCTCTTTGTGGAGCTGGCTTTGTACACAAGGGTTCAGTCATGCTGGAACAGAAAAGGGCCTTCTCCATACTGTTACCACAAGGCTGGAAGTGCACAATAATGTAAAATGTCTTTGTATACCGTAGGATTAAAACTCTACTCCAGGGAAAACAAAAGACCTCCCTTGCATTGGGGCTGCTCTTTCATGTCTTGGGTACTGGAAAAGTTACCTGGTCCTACACCCTGTAGGCTCCCTAGAGCAGTCACAGGTCCTCTGATGTCATCAAGTACAATGCAGAATCCATAGCCCTGCAATTGACTTGAGGACACCAAGGGACAGTCCATTGCTGGAGCATAGAGTTGAGGAGAGTACCAAATAACAGTGGTAGCGGGGAGCAACCACACTCCAATGGAAGATTTTTCCTTTCCTCTGAAGATAGACTTTAACATATATAGTATTTGGCCATGTACTAGAGGTAGGTATGATGGTTAGTTGAACACAAACCTTTGGCTGTAGGGTGTTTACTGCAATAAAGGCAGTAGTTCCCCAAACACCTCCTGCTCTCTGTGGTGCAGCCATTTGCCATGGTCAAGGGCTCTCTGGAGGAATGGGGAGAGCCTGGAAACCATTGTGGGTGGTGCCAGCAGGGAAGGGGTGGGGACCCTTCTATGAGCTTGCTTTACTCCCTTTGAATAACACAACATTTAAAAACATACCTTGGTAGAGAAGGGGTTAATCAACCAATCATGTGCTAAGAAAAAAGTAGGAGGAGAAAGCAGGGTGACAGAGAAATTAGATCATCACTGTTCTGCTTCTCCTTTCACTGTCCAGTCCTAGGCTGGGGGCATGTCCAGGATGACCCGAGACCAGAGGAATTGGGCTGAATGATGCCGGCCATCAAACTGAGGACATCTAGTGGCAGAAAAAAAAAGTGCAATCTCTGGATTGAAGATGAATATTGCAGAAAAAGCTGGTTTTGTTTTTTTTTTTTTTATCTTGAAACATTCTACATTTTAGAGTTGTCACCAGGATAAGAAGTGAGGGGAAAACTTTCAATGGGGACGAATGGGAATTCCTCTCACTTTGGGGAGATTCCTTCGCATTTTCTGTAATGTCTCCAAGAGAGGGAAGAAGTGAAAGGAAATCTCTCCAGCAGGACACAGACAACAGAAAATAACCTGAAGGGTTATATTCATCAATTCATTCAACCAACCAACCATCCATCACCTCCTTCTAGAGCTGCACCATTAATGGTTAAGAATCGTTATCGCAATTTTTTTCCCCGTTGAGATCTTGATAAAGTATTTCCTGATTCTTTCAATGCAGAGAATTCTCTCTGATTTGAAGGAAAAAAAAACAAAAACTCAGGAAGTCTACCAAGAATCACAACATTCTTTAGCAGTGGAACTTAAGTATAAACATTGTAACAATTTGTCCTTTTGATCAAAGAAATACACTTTGGTGTGTAAATGAGGGAAGTTTAACCACTTAAACACTAAACCTTTTTCTGACATTTGTTGGTTTCAAGTTAAAATATTTTTTTTTTTTGCTAGAAAATTACTTAGAACCCCCAAACATTATATATAGACCCTAGAGAATAAAATGGTGGTTGTTGCAATATTTTATGTCACGCTGTATTTGCGCAGCAGTCATTCAAATGCCATTTTTTGGGAAAAAATTACACATTAATAAATTTAAAAAAAATAACCAGTAAAGTTAGCCCAATATTTTTGTATAATGTGAAAGATTTTACGCCGCGATAATCGTGATCTTTTTATTCTAAGCAAAAAAACCAAAAAAAGTGATTCTCATTTTGGCCAGAATCGCCAGAAACTTCCAAAAGTTAACAAAAAGTTTTAGGTTTACATATACTCAGGACCGTTTTTAAGGCAGGGCAAAAGGGGCAGCTGCCCTGGGCCCCATCATTATTGTGGGGCCCAAAGCATCTGCCTCATACTTGCCAACTATCCTGGTTAAATTCCCTTATCCCTTGAAGTTTTAGTCCCATGCTGTGTCCCGATATCTCAGTGTGAAGTTCTGTTACTAATGCTGCACAGTTTTCCTCTACATGATTCAGAATTTGCCCCAGTGTACTGCCTCCTAACTAATCCCACCCCCCCCCCACACTGTCACTGATCCCAACCCCCCTCCCCCAGCACTGCCACTGATCCCAGGAGTCCTAGGATTCCTAGGAGTTTTTTGTCTATTGGTGGGTCCCTTCACCTCCCCAGTGCATGGTGTGCAGGCAGTGAGGAGATGATGTGCTGTAACCTCTTGCAACCAATCATTGAGCGGTAAGGATATGCAGTAACTTCTAGGAACCAATCAGTGAGCAGTAATAATGTGCAGTAACCTCTAGCAACCAATTAGTGAGTGGTATAGATGTCTAGTAACCCTCTAGCAACCAATCAGTGAGTGGTATAGATGTCCAGTAACCTCTAGTAATCAATCAGTGAGTGGTATAGATGCCCAGTAACCTCTAGCAACCAATCAGTGAGCGGTATTGATGTACAGTAATCTCTAGCAACCAAACAAGCATAAGTCATGTGCTGTAACCTCTAGAAAATAAACAGTGAACCATAATGTGTGCCGTAACCTCTAGCAGCCAGTCAGTGAGCGGCAAAAAAAATTGTGATTCTCATTTTGGCCAGAATCGCCAGAAACTTCCAAAAGTTAACGAAAAGTTTTAGGTTTACATATTGAGTTGATTTATTGTTATATTGCTTTGTCCATGGCAGTCCAATGGCAATGACAGTTTACATACACAGAATGGTCATACCTCATTTTTCTCATGAATGTTATGGTCAATCATCTGAAGGAGGAACCACATGATATTCCGGAGGATAAAGGTTGTGATTAAGTTCCAATGAATAATGTTCCGAAGGCATCTTATACTCCTGGAAACAAGAAGACGTAATTCAGATAAAGCAGAAATTATACTTTTATAGTATTGGAAACATGAAAGCAATAGCGGCTGCTGGAAGGTTAGAACACATTTATAGATTATTCAAACAACAAAAGCGGTAATAAACCCAAAACCAAAATGTATTACATTGCAGCATGTGGTGGCTGCGTTCGTTTTCTTTTTTTTTAGTCTTTTCTTCCCCTCGGTTTCACCTGGTGATCTGGCCAGTAGCACACCTCCTGTATTAGAGCCCCCCCCCCCCCACTCTGGATGAAGGAGCACAGGGGACAGATTACCACAGTCTGGTGGGAGGGGAGTGTTATGCCGCGTACACACGGTCGGACTTTTCGGCTACAAAAGTCCGACAGCCCGTCCGACAGACTTTCAACGGACTTTTGGCGGACTTGCGGCAGACTTTCTAACGAACGGACTTGCCTACATACGATCACACAAAAGTCCGACGGATTTGTACGTGATGACGTACACCGGACTAAAATAAGGAAGTTGATAGCTAGTAGCCAATAGCTGCCCTAGCGTGGGTTTTTGTCCGTCGGACTAGCATACAGACGAGCGGATATCTGGGTCTGGCGGAGTTACGACGTAAAGATTTGAAGCATGTTCCAAATCTAAAGTCCGTCAGATCTGTGACTGGAAAAGTCCGCTGAAAGTCCGGGGGAAGCCCACACACGATCGGATTGTCAGCCGGCTTTAGTCCGTCGGCATCCGTCGGACTTTTGTAGACGAAAAGTCCGACCGTGTGTACGCGGCATTAGATGTAGCAGAAGATTTAAAGTGGTTGTAAATCCTTACATATACCCAATGAAGTGACTGGCCTCAGGTAGACATGTGCAAGATGGAAAAATCTGTTTAGTTTCGGATAGATTCGTTATGTTACTAATTATGTTTTGTTGATTCTTTTCGGAATTCCTTTAATTTTATTTAGTTTCGTTATTGATTTTCTAACCAATTCACAAATTTTCGGAACGATTCGAATTCGGATCAAATGTCGTTAATGATTAAGAATTAACGACACCCGCAAGCAAGGCGTTTTTCTCGCATTTCAAAAAAAGCGTGCAAAATCACAATTTTAGGCGCAATCACTAAAGAGTGAATGCAGCCTTAAAGTGTAAAAACGTTTTTCTGGTTTTGGACAGATTGGGGAATGTGAGACCATCTGTCAGGTTTTTATTGTGAATGTCACAATACACACTACGTCCGTGGAAAAAAAAAAAAAAAAATGATATTGAGCTCAAATGCGCTACTTTTGAACGGCCCTCAGGTTGCTCACTGGCACGACCTGTGATTGGTGTGACCACCACCAGACACAGCAGATCACAAATCGGGGGTACAGGGCAGCTGTGATTGGTCCTGCACCATGTGATCGCTGAAGCTGATCACAGCGATCACAATGTAAGCACAGGCTGCTGGCCGCAAGAGGAGAGAAATAGTGAGGGCGATTTACTAAAACTGGAGAGTGCAAAATCTGGTGCAGCTCTGCAGAGAAACCAATCAGCTTCCAGAATTTATTGTCAAAGCTTCATTGAACAAGCTGAAGTTATAAGCTGATTGGCTACCATGAACAGCTGCACCAGATTTTACACTCCAGTTTTAGTAAATAAAACCCAGTGTGTAGTACAGCGCTGGGCATCAGAATTGATCAATTTTCAATATACACTATATTGCCAAATGTATTGGGATGCTTGCCTCTACACACACATGAACTTTAATGGCATCCCAGTCTAAGTCCGTAGGGTTCAATATTGAGTTGGCCCACCCTTTACAGCTATAACAGCTTCAACTCTTCTGGGAAGGATGTCCACAAGGTTTAGGAGTGTGTCTATGGGAATGTTTGACCATTCTTCCAGAAGAACATTTGTGAGGTCAGGCACTGATGTTGGACGAGAAGGCCTGGCTCGCAGTCTCCCCTCTAATTCATCCCAAAGGTGTTCTATCGGGTTGAGGTCAGGACTCTGTACAGGCCAGTCAAGTTCCTCCACCCCAAACTCGCTCATCCATGTCTTTATGGACCTTGCTTTGTGCACTGGTGCGCAGTCATGTTGGAACTGGAAGGGGCCGTCCCCAAACTGTTCCCACAAAGTTGGGAGCATGAAATTGTCTAAAATGTCTTGGTATGCTGACGCCTTAAGAGTTCCCTTCACTGGAACTAAGGGGCCAAACCCAACCCCTGAAAAACAACCCCCACACCATAATCCCCCCTCCACCAAATGATTTGGACCAGTGCACAAAGCAAGGTCCATAAAGACATGGATGAGCGAGTAGACAAAGAAAAACAGGTTTTTGATTTCAAATTTTATGTAGCACAAAAATAAAAAACCCAGCTGTGAATAAATACCACCAAAAGTCAGCTCTATCTGTCTGATACAAATTTATTTGGGTACAGTGTTGGATGACTGAGCAGTTGTCATTCAAAGTGTGACAATGCTAAAATCTGAAAAATGGTTCGGGCAGGAAGGGGGTGAAAGTGTCCTGTCTTGAAGTGGTTAAATTGGAACCTTCGTGGAAAAAAAAAAAAAAATCCTTGCCTTCTCCCCCCTCCCTCTCTCACTTTTGGATATTACTATTTATTAATGAATACATTGTTTTAATCTTAATCTTAATCTTAATGAATAATTGTTTTTGAGCAGAACTTGTGTCTTTCTCACCTAGGAAACCGACAAACAAGTACATAACCTCCTGCGCTTGAGAATGGACCCCAGAGGTAGTTGATGCCTATATTTCCATCCTGGCTTTTGTGGACATACCTCGCCTTGCTTCCGTCCAGTGGCGGCCCGTCCATTAGGGGCACCCGGGCGCCGTGCTCTCTCTCCAGCCATGCACTGCATGACTCTAGCCACGGCCGCAGCTACCACTGCCTATTCAGGTGTTTTGTCCCTTTCCAGGCACCGGGCGCCTCAATTGCAGCAGCGGGGGTGTATTTTTGTAGCACCTGATTAGAGCCATAGGCTCTAACAGGCTTCAAAAAAAGGTATACTCGTGGCGCAGAGCATTGCGCTACAAGCCCACCCAGGTGTTACAACAGCGAATGAATATTCGCTGTTGTAACACTGATCCTCAATCCGGCCAATAAAGAAAGGAGTATAACTGCAAGGAGGGTGGGACTTTCAATCCGGCAAATCAGAAGTAGGTATGAGACCCGTTTTCTGATTTGCCGAAAAGAGAAGACTCCCGATTGGCCGCCCGTGGAGAGCAGGGGAAGGAGGGAAGAAATGGAACTCAGAGCCAGGAGGGGGGAAACTGAGGGAGAGTCGCCGCCGCTGCTGAAAGAGTTGAAGCGCCGATTACATGGGGTGAGTCAGTACACCTGACCCACCGGACGGCTGGTCGAGACCAACCAGGGAGGGTGTTACTGTTTGACACCCTCCCAAAGAAAATACTGCCAAGGATTCCCTCTCAAGACTGGGGAAGTCTGGATACATTGAAACCATGAACAAAACAGAGTGCGCCTCCCTAGTGCATTATCCTCAAAAGCATATCTTTTATTGCTAATAAGTGGTAAATATACTCACAAACCCACAGGTGCATCAAAGCTTGCCAAATTATTACAACATCTCCAAGACCTCGAAACATCAATCTCATACTGGGATGATAGAAGTCCAATAGGCCAACGCATTTTGAGGGGCTTCCCTCTTCTTCAGAGGGCTATTAAGAAGAGGGAAGTCCAACGAAATGCGTCAGCCTATTGGACTTTTATCATACCGTTATGAGATGTGATGCTTCGAGGTCTTGTGGATGTAATAATTTGGAAAGCTTTGATGCACCTGTTGGTTTGTGAGTATATTTACTACTTTTTAACAATAAAAGATATGCTCTAAGAATAATGCACTAGGCTGGTGCGCCCTCTGTTTAATTTATGCTTTCACTTAGGAACCCCCCCCTGTGCAGGGCTCTCCTAAGACCCAAAAGCCCAGCGAAGCCCTTCGGCATATCTGTGATGGCGCCAGACCAATTACTTTTTTTATTTTTATTTGTATTCGGCAACTTTTAAGTTTTTTTTCATTTTAGTAAAAGCCAAATCTCTTTGTGAGGGTCCAGAACAAAGACTAGCCACTCCTTGGACTCTGTATCTTCTGTGAGCTTATGCCTACCACCCAAGATCCACACTGCTCAAGGAATTCAAATTTAGGGATTATGTTTATGCTTCTTTGTAATATTACATTGTTTCAAAATGCGCATTGAAAGCCAGATTCTTTTTTATCAAGCAAGAATCCATCAATACCATATGAACCTTCCAATCTTCCATGAGTCTTGCTCAAACCTTGTTGGCTACTTTGTTTCTGCAAGCATTGTGTTCTATGCAGAACATAAAGCTCTGTGAACTGATCCAACCAGGCTTTCTCTCAGCTCACTTTTCCAAAAATGCTTTAATTGGGGTCATGAAGAACATTGACAGAAACACATCATCCAGTTTTTCCATCTTCAAACAATCTGCGTGCTCCATAACAGGTTAGCCTTCCTTCTTGCTGGCTCTCCCCGTTGGGATGACCTCTAGGATCGCTTCTTACCATATGAACAAAGCTAGATTTTTTTTCTAACAAAGCCCAAATCCTTTAATACTATATGAACCCTCTTCCATGAGTTTTGGAAGCTAACTTGAAACGTGTAGCCAGCTGGCTCGAAAAAGAGGTGTGGGCCTCGAAACACGTAGCCATGCCCATCTAAATCCAGTGTCATCACTTCCGGTATCATCACTTGCAGTCTACGCCTGCACTCCAACGATCCACACATGCTGCTTCCTGTCTGGAGGCTCCCTGGTTACCCCAGCTACCTCACTCCACCCCTGCAGTGGCAGCTCCATCTTGTAATCGTGGATGCCTCCTTCTGCCAGCTGCAGATGCACCAATGACTGTTATGCACATGATCACCTACACACGGTGCCAATTATTGTGTGCAGTGTCAATCTCTCTACATTGCTATACTTAGATTGGCGCCCTTTTGCTGTCTCTCTTATCCGTTACAGGTGTCATCCAGACCGTATCCAGTGCATCCACCGTGACAGCTCTTTTGGTGCCCTCCCAAGCTAGGAATCCCTTTGAGAACCATGATAAGCACATTTCAGTTTACTTCATGTGAGTTTGGAAATTGTTTTTTTTTTAAATAAATGTGTGAACACCCACTACACTTAGTCTGCGCTCTCTGCTCTTTTTGTCTGTTCGCTGCCTAGAGATCTCTTCAGTCTTTTAGAAGTGCTACATTAAGTGTACTTGATTGGATTCTTCAGTGGATCCTAAAGTCATATGATTTGTCCTGAGGATTTGTACCATAACTGTCCCCCTCTGTCCATGTAGTCTGTCTCAACTCAGTCTGTATCCATTGCTCCATGTTGACAATTTTTTTGTATAGGTATTGTGACAGACCTAGCCGGGAGAGAGACTTTTGGAGGGGACTGTATGCTAGCCTCTTGCCGATCGATCGGGGGTCCTTGCATTTGGGGGAACGGTGCTCTTTGTGAGCTGTATGCCTGGGGACCCTTGAGGTGGTATTACTGTGGATTCGGGTCCTGGTCCCCCAGGACACACAGACTCTGGGGACCCTGGATTTGCCATATTGGAATAGTGGCTGATTCATAATGCTGGGACAGATACTGTTAGAAGATGCTGATATAAATTCCAACACCTGTCTGTCTATTGTCTGCTAAAATGTGTATTGTAAATAAGCCTACTATGGGATCTAAGAGTCATTAGATCCCCATTGTTATTTGTGTTAATTAACTCTGCTATTGTGTGAAGAAGAGTCTATGTTGATTGTGATAATGTTGATTGGATTTTATGAACTACAAGACGGCCAGTCTGGCCTAACGGTCATGTCTGAGTCATTTAGGCTGTCTAAAGGGATTAGTTAATTAGCTCATGTTAATTAGGTTACAGCTGTATTTTTAGAGTAATATGAGCAGGAGGTCTGCACCTCCACTTTTAGTGTATAAAAGCCTGTATTTTGTCAATAAAGATAGATTCCTGTTTGAACTTACATACAGCCTGCCTGGTGTTTGTTCTGAGCTATCACAACTGGGTTAGAACGGCACAGAGCTGTAGTTCTAATCCCGGAGCATTGGATGACCGAACAATCAGACGTTGCAATCTGATTCAATAGCTGCAGAGGAGTGTCGGGAGGGTGGAACCGAGCGAGCCAGGGGCTCGTTACAGGTATGTTTATGCTTCTCTGCAATGTTACATTCTTTCAATATGTGTTTTTAAACCTGTTTTTTTTTTTTTTTTTTTAACAAGCTTGAGTCTTTCAATAGTATATGAAACTTCCAATCTTCCATGAGCCTTTCTTCAAACCTTCTTGGCTACATTGTCTCTCTGAGAAGTGTGTCCGATTTAGAACAGAAGATCAAAGCTCTGTGAACTGTTCCATCTAGGCTCTCTCAGCTCACTCTTCTGAAAATGCTGTAAGTGGGGTCATGAAGAACATTGAAAGAAACACATCATCCAATTTTTCCATCTTTAAGCAATCTACATGCTCCATAACAAGTCATCTGTCTCTCTTGTTGGCTCTCCCAGTTGGCATAACCTTTGGATCTCTATTAACTATATGAACATTGACAGAAACACATCATCCAATTTTTACGTCTTCAAGCAATCTACATGCTCCACAACAAGTCATTCTTCTCTCTTGTTGGCTCTCCCAGTTGGGACAACCTTTTGGATCTCTATTAACTATATGAACATTGACAGAAACACATCATCCAATTTTCCATCTCAAGCAATCAACATGCTCCACAACAAGTCATCCTTCTCTCTTGTTGGCTCTCCAAGTTCGGACAACCTTTTGGATCTCTATTAACTATATGAACATTGAAAGAAACACATCATCCAATTTTTCCATCTTTAAGCAATCTACATGCTCCATAACAAGTCACCCTTCTCTCTTGTTGGCTCTCCCAGTTGGGACAACCTTTTGGATCTCTATTAACTATATGAACATTGACAAAAACCCATCATGCCAACCCTTGCTGATCTCCACCTATGGACGTAGTTCCAAGAGTCTCATTTAATTCATGATAATGTGATTGCACCATTAGGGTTGTGCACTTCGCCATCTTCGTAGTTTAGCAAAATGCCTATTGACCTGTTTAGTCCATGACCACTACAATACACAGATTCCTCAACACAAAAGTGAACAGGTAAAGAGGGTCTTACTGAGACCTTTGTCAGTTTGCCCAGATCCCAGTGATGGTATGGACAAATTAATTATCAACAAGGGAAACAATTTAAAAATTTACATAGGCTTTTAATATTTGTTCTACCATTGCAAAGAAATCAGCATTAGGAAATCTTTAGTGTTCAATATAAAACTGTATGATGCATCCATCACACCATATTGACCTTTTTTTTTGTATAGGTACAGTAAGGGAAAAAAAAGCATTTGACCCCCTGCTGATTTTGTACGTTTGCCCACTGACAAAGAAATGATCAGTCTATAATTTTAATGGTCAGTTTATTTTAACAGTGAGAGACAGAATAACAACAGAAATATACAGAGAACGCATTTCAAAAAAAGCTATAAATTGATTTGCATTTTAATGAGTGAAATAAGTATTTGATCTCCTATCAATCAGCAAGAATCAGGTGTCTTCCATACAGGTAACGAGCTGAGATTAGGAGCACTCTCTTAAAGGGAGTGCTTCTAATCTCAGCTTGTTACCTGTATAAAGCACACCTGTCCACAGAAGCAATCAATCAATCAGATTCCAATCTCTCCACCATGGCCAAGATCAAAGAGCTGTCCAAGGATGTCGGGACAAGATTGTAGACCTACACAGGGCTGGAATGGGCTACAAGACCATCGCCAAGCAGCTTGGTGAGAGGATGACAGTTGGTGCGATTATTGGCAAATGGAAGAAACACAAAATAACTGTCAATCTCCCTCAGTCTGGAGCTCCATGCAAGATCTCACCTTGTGGAGTTTCAATGATCATGAGAACAGTGAGGAATCAGCCCAGAACTACACAGGAGGATCTTGTCAATGATCTCAAGGCAGCTGGGACCATAGTCACCAAGAAAACAATTGGTAACACACTACACTGTGAAGGACTGAAATCCTGCAGCACCCGCAAGGTCCTCCCTGCTCAAGAAAGCACATGTACAGGTCCGTCTGAAGTTTGCTAATGAACATCTGAATGATTCAGAGGAGAACTGGGGGAAAGTGTTGTGGTCAGAAGAGACCAAAATCGAGCTCTTTGCCATCAACTCAACTCGCCGTGTTTGGAGGAGGAGGAGGAATGCTGCCTGTGACCCCAACAACACCATCCCCACCATCAAACATGGAGGTGGAAACATTATGCCTTGGGGGTGTTTTTCTGCTAAGCGGACAGAACAACTTCACTGCATCAAAGGGACGATGGACTGGGCCGTGTACCGTCAAATTTTGGGTGAGAGCCTCCTTCCCTCAGCCAGGGCATTAAAAATGGGTCATGGATGGGTAATCCAGCATGACAATGACCCAAACCACATGGCCAAGGCAACAAAGGAGTGGCTCAAGAAGAAGCACATTAAGGTCCCGGAGTGGCCTCTCCAGACCTTAATCCCATAGAAAATATGTGGAGGGAGCTGGAGGTTCCAGTTACCAAATGTCAGTCCTCAAAACCTTAATGACTTGGAGAGGATCTGCAAAGAGGAGTGGGACAAAATCCCTCCTGAGATGTGTGCAAACCTGGTGGCCAACTACAGGAAACGTCTGACCTCTGTGATCGCCAACAAGGGTTTTGCCACCAAGTACTAAGTCATGTTTTGCGAAGGGGTAAAATACTTATTTCACTCATTAAAATGGAAATCAATTTATAACTTTTTTGAAATGAGTTTTTCTGGACATTTTTGTTATTCTGTTTCTCACTGTTAAAATAAATCGACCATTAAAATGATAGACTGATCATTTCTTTGTCAGTGGGCAAACGTAGAAAATCAGCAAAAAAAAATACTTTTTTTCCCCTCACTGTATGTTTGTTTCTCTGTAATATTACATTGTTTCAATATGTCCTTTCAAAGCTTGATTTTTTTTTTTTTTTGCAACAGGCCCGGATCCTTCAATAATACTATATGAACCTTCCGATCTTCCATGAGTCTTCCTTCAAACCTTCTTGGCTACTTTGTCTCTCTGAGAACTCTGCCCAATTTAGAAGATCAATGAAGATCAAAGCTCTGTGATCTGATCCAAGCAGGCTTTCTCTCAGCTCACTCTTCTGAAAATTCTTTAATTGGGGTCCTGCAGAACATTGACAGAAACACATCATCCAATGTTTCCATCTTCAAACAATCGACATGCTCAATAACAGGTTATCCTTTTCTTCTTGTTGGCTCTACCCTTTGGGATGACCTTTTCGGATCTCCATTCACCGTATGTTCTCTTATTAATACCTTCCAAATTTCTCTATAACACATAAAACTTTAAACACTTTTTTGCAAGATTCTAAAATGGATTTGAAAGAAAAGGGCCGTGTGTTTTTAGTGTGCTTATAGGTTTTTATTCTAGTATTTACCTTAACCACTTCAATACCGGGCACTTAGACACCTTCCCGCCCAGGCCAATTTTCAGCTTTCAGCGCTGTCGCAATTTGAATGACAATTGCGCGGTCATGCTACACTGTACCCAAACAATTTTTTTATCATTTTGTTCCCACAAATAGAGCTTTCTTTTGGTGGTATTTGATCACCCCTGTGGTTTTTATTTTTTGCGCAACAAATAAAAAAAGACCGAAAACTTTGAAAAAAAAACAAGTTTTTCTTTGTTTCTGTTATAAATTTTTGTAAATAAGTACGTTTTCTTCTTCAATGACGGGCACTGATATGGCTGCACTGACGGGCACTGATACAGCGGCACTGATGGGCACCGATGAGGTGGCACCAATGAGGTGGCACTGATGAGATGGCACTGACGGGCACTGATGATGGGCACTGATAGGCGGCACTGATAGGTGACACTGATGGGCACTGATAGGTGGCACTGGTATGCAGCACCGATGGGCACTCGTATGTGGCATTGATGGGCACTCGTAGGTGGCATTGATGGGCACTGATAGGTGGCACTGGTATGCAGCACTGATGGGCACTCATAGGTGGCACCGATGGGCACTCATAGGCGGCACTGATGGGCACTCGTAGGTAGCATTGATGGGCACTCGTAGGTGGCATTGATGGGTAGTTATGGGTGGCACTGATAGTTGGCACAGATGAGCACTGATAGGTGGGCACTGATGGGCACTGACAGGTGGCACCGATGGACACTGATGGGTGGCACTGATGACACTGATGCCCAAAAGGGTGGCATTGCTGGACATCAGTGCTATATAATGGTGCCAATCAGTGCCCATTTGTGGGCACTGATTGGCACAGATTGGGCATTGACTGGGCACATGTGGATGGCCATGGGGTACATACCTGGCCATCCACATGTTGCCCCTTCCCTGGTGGTCCTAGTGGCGATCCCTGGTGGTCCAGTGTGGTGATCTGAGGGGGGGCTGCGCTGATAAACAATCAGCGCAGACCCCCCCTGCCAGGAGAGCCGCCGATCGGCTCTCCTCTACTCGCGTCTGTCAGACGCGAGTGAGGAAGAGCCGATCAACGGCTCTTCCTATTGACATCGTGATCAGCCGTGATTGGACACGGCTGATCACGTGGTAAAGAGCCTCCACCGGAGGCTCTTTACCAAGATCGGTGTAGCGGTGTGTCAGACTGACACACCGATCCACCGATCGCAGCGATGCGCGCCCCCGCGGGCGCGCGGCGGCATGTTATCCTGCTGGACGTCATATGACGCCCAGTCAGGATAACTGAACCACCGCCCGGCCGTCATCTGCTATGGGCCGGGCGGGAAGTTTTTTTGCCAGCTCCCTGCACAATGGCTTTACGGCTGAAATCCAGGCAAACAGTTGCACAGATTAAATACATAAAAGACAGTTGGTTTGCCTGCCAAAGAATTTGTTTTTCTGCCCCTTAGGTTCCACAGTGAGTATAACAAGCATGCTTTACTGCATATACAGACTGATTTTACTGTTGCGGGTTTAGTGACACTTTAAAGAGATTGGGTAAGAGAAACCGCAGCAAACTGATCTCCCCTGTGACTGGCTCTACGGGGGGGGGGGGGGGGGGCGCGTCAGCACAAGCCTGACCATTGGAGGACAGGCAGGCTGTTCTCCCAGCCCCAGTATGGCCAGAAAATTGACCATACTGGGATAGACGTGCTCTCATGCCTAGCATGGTCAGTTTGAAATAGGAAAGCAGGGGGGCTGGCAGGAACACCAGTTATTTCACATAAGGAAGCAATACAACGAGAACAGGATATTTTTTTAACTTACAGTGTTCCTAAACCCAAAACAGCCTGCCTGTCCTCCAATGGTCAGGTTTGTGCTACCCCCCCCCCCCCCTCTCCCTGCACAGCCATTCACAGGGGAGATCAGTTTACTGCTGTTTCTCTTACCCAAGCTCTTTAAAGTGTTATTAAACCCACAACAGTAAAATAGGTCTGTATATGCAGTAAAGCATGCTTGTTATACTCTCTGTGGAACCTACAGTAAGGGCTTAATCCTCTGTAAAAAGGCTGTTTTGATCTTGTCTTCTCTGATCCTCCCCTTCTTCCACTGTCCCCAATCCATCTCCTGATAGAACAGAGCCTTGGGGGCAAGCTGCACATGCTTAGTTTGGTGTTTATTGCTAGAGAGTTGTTTTTTTTTTGGGGGGGGGGGGGAAGAGTACATGTGATCAGCACAGGGCCAATCAGCACTGTCTAGACAGAGGGTCAGGGGTCCTTCAGCCTTATAGGACAATCAGGAGATAATGAAAACTCCTTCTACAAGCTTTAACCAGACACTGATAGGAGTCACACGACTGCTATATACAGTGGAACCTCGGATTGCGAGTAACGCGGTTTACGGGCGTTTTGCAATACGAGCTATTTTTAAAAGAAAATCCTGACTTGCTTTGTGAGTGTTGTCTCGCAAGACAAGCAGGATTCCAGCCACTTGGGGTGTGCAGTACTGCATTTGGCCAGAGGTGCGGGGGGCGCAGGTGACGCTCGGAGACACTCTGAGACGTTCGGAGACACTCGGTTCCGGTCTTCTCTGATTCTCCCCTTCTTCCACTATCCCCAATCTGTCTCCTGATAGAACAGAGCCTTGGGGGCAAGCTGCACATGCTTAGTTTGGTGTTTATTGCTAAGAGGTTTTTATTTTATTTTTTTTGGGAGAGTATGTGATCAGCACAGGGTCAATAAGCACTGTCCAGACAGAGGGTCAGGGGTCCTGCAGCCTTATAGGACAATCAGGGGAGAATGAAAACTCCTCCTACAAGCTTTTAACCAGACACTGATAGAAGTCACAAGACTGCTATATACAGTGGAACCTCAGATTGCGAGTAACGTGGTTTACGAGCGCTTCGCAATACTAGCTATATATATTTTTTTTTAAATCCTGACTCGCTTTGCGAGTGTTGTCTCACAAGACAAGCAGGATTCAAGCCACTGGGGTGTGCAGTACCGCATTTGGCCTTGGATTACCAGCATAATTAGTTCCAGAAGAATGCTTGTAATCCAAAGCACTTGTATATCAAAGCGAGTTTCCCCATAGAAAATAATGGAAACTCAGATAATCCGTTCCACAGCCACTGGAGTGCCGCATGTGGCCAGAGGTGTGGGTGGGCGGTGACGCTCGGAGACACTCTGAGACGTTCGGAGACACTCTGAGACGCTCGGAGACACTCGGTTCCCGGGGTGTCTCCGAGTGGTCTCTGAGTTTTTCCAAGTGTCTCCGGCGCCCCCGCACCTCTGGCCACATGCGGTACTGCATAGACAAGCAGTGGCTGTGGAACGGATTTTCTGAGTTTCCATTATTTTCTATGGGGAAACTCGCTTTGATATACGAGTGCTTTGGATTACAAGCATTCTTCTGGAACTAATTATGCTCGTAATCCAAGGTATTACTGTACTGCTGATGAGAAAATGTAAAAGGAGCCTACGAACAAGGAAGAGGAGGAGGAGGAGGAGGGAGGGGAACACTCTAGCGTTTCAGCGCCCTCACCTCTGTGGCGCCTGGGTGCACTGCACCCCGTGCACCCCGTCCAGGATCGTCCCTGGGAGTGGCCAACTACAGCGTCCTCACCCACCGCTGCCACTGTTATACACAAACTATCAGTCTGTCGCTCACATTCTGCTTTATTGGAGTGTCTTTTGGAAAGTTTGACGGCTGGAGCTCCAAAATTTTTCAATAAAAGACATAATTTTTAAACGGGCCTAACGATGGAGATTTGTGTTTTCTGTATCCAGTATTATACCATCACTGACTGCTAAGTGAGGATTATTTCCCCCCCGGTGGAGGTCAAGCCTGAGATCTGATGCCTTCCCAGCCATTATAATTTATGGCCCAACTGTTCTGGTAAGAGGCGCAGAGTAACTACTACTACAACTACTTGGTGGTGGCTTTCTCGTTCTTTACATCGATACGCCCATGAGGATCACACATTGAGGAGGGACTTTCCTGTTTATTAACCTGTTCAGCTCCGGAAGATTTACACCCCCACCCCTTTAATGACCAGGCCCTTTTTTGCAATACGGCACTGCAATATTCTAACTGACAGTTGCGCGATCGTGCGACGCTGTACCTAAACAAAATTGATTTCTTTTTATCCCCACAAATAGAGCTTTCTTTTGGTGGTATTTGATCACCCCTGCGCTTTTTTATTTTTGTGCTATAAACAAAAAAAAGGAGCGAGAATTTTGAAAAAAAATATATATATTTTTTACTTTCTGCTATAAAAACATATCCAATAAAAAAAAATGGAAAAAAAAAATCAAACTTCTTCATCAATTTAGGCCAATATGTATTCTGCTACAGGTTTTTGGTATAAAAAAATTCCAATAACCGTATATTGATTGGTTAGCGCAAAAGTTATATTGTCTACAAACTATGGGATAGAGTTATTCCATTTACATTTTTTTTTTTTTTACTAGTTTTCTGTTTCCAGTATTATACCATCACTGACTGCTACAGTGCCTTGCGAAAGTATTCGGCCCCCTTGAACTTTTCAACCTTTTGCCACATTTCAGGCTTCAAACATAAAGATATAAAATTTTTATTTTTTGTGAAGAATCATAAAACAAGTGGGACACAATTGTGAAGTGGAACGAAATCTATTGGATTGTTGAAACTTTTTTAACTAATAAAAAAATGAAAAGTGGGGCGTGCAAAATTATTCGGCCCCCTTGCGTTAATACTTTGTAGAGCCACCTTTTGCTGCAATTACAGCTGCAAGTCGCTTGGGGTATGTCTCTATCAGTTTTGCACATCGAGAGACTGAAATTCTTGCCCATTCTTCCTTGCAAAACAGCTCGAGCTCAGTGAGGTTGGATGGAGAGCGTTTGTGAACAGCAGTTTTCAGCTCTTTCCACAGATTCTCGATTGGATTCAGGTCTGGACTTTGACTTGGCCATTCTAACACCTGGATACGTTTATTTGTGAACCATTCCTTTGTAGATTTTGCTGTATGTTTGGGATCATTGTCTTGTTGGAAGATAAATCTCCGTCCCAGTTTCAGGTCTTTTGCAGACTCCAACAGGTTTTCATCCAGAATGGTCCTGTATTTGGCTGCATCCATCTTCCCCTCAATTTTAACCATCTTCCCTGTCCCTGCTGAAGAAAAGCAGGCCCAAACCATGATGCTGCCACCACCATGTTTCACAGTGGGGATGGTGTGTTGAGGGTGATGAGCTGTGTTGCTTTTACGCCAAACATATCGTTTTGCATTGTGGCCAAAAAGTTTGATTTTGGTTTCATCGGACCAGAGCACCTTCTTCCACATGTTTGGTGTGTCACCCAGGTGGCTTGTGGCAAACTTTAGACGAGACTTTTTATGGATATCTTTGAGAAATGGCTTTCTTCTTGCCACTCTTCCATAAAGGCCAGATTTGTGCAGTGTACGACTGATTGTTGTCCTATGGACAGACTCTCCCACCTCAGCTGTAGTTCTCTGCAGTTCATCCAGAGTGATCATGGGCCTCTTGGCTGCATCTCTGATCAGTCTTCTCCTTGTCTGAGCTGAAAGTTTAGAGGGACAGCCAGGTCTTGGTAGATTTGCAGTGGTCTGGTACTCCTTCCATTTCAAAATGATCGCTTGCACAGTGCTCCTTGGGATGTTTAAAGCTTGGGAAATCTTTTTGTATCCAAATCCGGCTTTAAACTTCTCCACAACAGTATTACGGACCTGCCTGGTGTGTTCCTTGGTCTTCATGATGCTCTCTGCGCTTTCAACAGAACCCTGAGACTATCACAGAGCAGGTGCATTTATACAGAGACTTGATTACACACAGGTGGATTCTATTTATCACCATCAGTCATTTAGGACAACATTGGATCATTCAGAGATCCTCGCTGAACTTCTGGAGTGAGTTTTCTGCACTGAAAGTAAAGGGGCCGAATAATTTTGCACGCACCAGTTTTCAGTTTTTTATTTGCTAAAAAAGTTTAAAATATCCAATAGATTTCGTTCCACTTCACAATTGTGTCCCACTTGTTGGTGATTCTTCACAAAAAATTAAAATGTTATATCTTTATGTTTGAAGCCTGAAATGTGGCAAAAGGTTGAAAAGTTCAAGGGGGCCGAATACTTTTGCAAGGCACTGTATGTGAGGATCGTTTTCTCGTTTTCCCCAGTGGAGGTCAAGCCTGGGATCTGTAACTTATGCCTTCCCAGCCATTATAATTTATGGCCCAACTGTTCTGGTAAGAGGCGCAGGGTAACTACTACTACTGGTGGCAATCAGTGATTTTTAGCGGGACATTGAGGTGGACAAATCGTGCACTAAGTGACACTTTTTGGGGACCAGTGACAACAATAGTGATTAGTGCTAAAAAATATGCACTGTCACTGTACTAATGACACTGGCTGGGAGGGGGTTAACATCAGGGGCAATCAAAGGGTTAAATGTGCTCCTAGGGAGTGATTTCTAACTGTGTGGAGGGGAGGTGCTTTAACTGTGGGAAGACAGAGATCTGTGTTTCTGCTTAGCAGAAACACAAGATCTCCACCTTCCCCCTCTCTCAGAACGGCGGCCTGCCTTGTTTACATAGGCAGACTGCTGTTCTGCCTCTCCTGAGAACGATCGCTGGGTGCCGGCTGCTTGGCTCCTGCTGTGTCCAATCACAGCAGGAGTGGGCCGGCGAGGTCGCCGCGCGCCCCAGGCCCAGTGCACGAAATCACGTGCAGTTATGTGATTTCGCGCAGGAGGGCCACCCTGCCGCAGTATATCTGCACGGGGCGGTCCAGAAGTGGTTAATGGACTATATTTTTGAAAAACATGAATTTTGACACATGAACTACATATATGCAGTTTTATTTATATTTTACACCTTTGTGGATTTATACATCGTTTTTGCAACTGTTACAACTTGATTAGTTGATTGCACTTCATCTTACTTGATGTTTTATCTTGCACTTTTTGCACTTTATAATTGTCATTATTCATAAGTTATACACGGTTGTAGATTTGCACAGGGTTTTGATAAGTTGGCTGAGGGGCAGGGGGATCAGATTGTGGAGAAGGTGATTGGTGTGGTGGGGGTGGGGGCATGTACTGTAATCTATCCCCCTGCTCCCCATTGGAACTATGTAAAAATTGCCATACCTATACCTATACTTCACCTTTAAATATTGTTGCTGCTCTAACTTCTTCTTTTTTTAGACCAAGTACATTTTTTAGACCAAAACACTTGTTTATCCTGCCAGAAATCTTGTATAATTTCCATGCACTGAACAGAAATCTCGAAGGTTATCAGCCCCCCCCCCCCCCCCCCCACCGCCTTATCCCAATTTCACAGGGGAGGGGGACTATGTAGTTCACATAACCCCTCCCCCCTAGCAAATTAGAAAGGAGCAGTGGTGGCTGGTGCTCCATTTTTTGGGGGGGTGGCAAACGAAACATCCAACCCCCCCCTGCCCACTCGCCAGCCCCGCTCGCCTGCCCCGCACTTACCCCACCTAGGTCGCAGGCGGCTTCCCCAGCTTCTCCTCCCGGCCAATCCGGTCGCTTCTCCTCCCAGCCAATCCGGTCATAGGACCCGCTTCCTGTCCTGATTGGCCGGGAGGAGAAGCAGGAAGACAATAGTGAATGTTCATTTGCCAATGTCACAAGTGGGTGGAGCCCACCCTCCTTTCTGAAGCCAATTAGAGCCTCCGGCTCTAATCAAGTGCTTAAAAAAAAAAAAAAAAAAAAAAAAAAAAAAAAACTTGTAGAACTCTGTGGGGTTGATTTACCAAAGGTAAATAGACTGTGCACTTTGCAAAGTGCAGTTGCTCCAGAGCTTAGTAAATGAGCAGAAGCTCTGCTGACTTCTATCATCCAATCATGAGCAAGCAAAATTGCTGTTTTATGAATTTTCCTTGCATGTGATTGGGTACTCTTTGCAAAGCGCAACTTTATCTCATTTACTAAGCTCTGGAGCAAGTGCCCTTTGCAAAGTGCACAGTCTATATGCCGTTAGTAAATCAACCTGTAAGTGTCCGGCGCCTCGCATAGAGATTAGGGGGGTGGCGCCCCCTTTATGGACCGGCCGCCAGTGGATGGGAGGTTGGTTATAGTCCAAATCAAGAGAGCAGCCTGGGGTGACAACACCGTTACTCCATAAATCCGAATAATAATTTCATGTATATGCTGCATCCCTGAATTTGATGCATCGAAACTATATTTATAATAAAACCCTTTCATGACTAAGCCTATTTCTGACATTTGGTGTTTACAAGTTAAAATCCCTATTTTTTGCTAGAAAATTACTTAGAACCCCCAAACATTTTATATATATTAGCAGAGAATAAAATGGCGATTGTTGCAACATTTTATGTCACACGGTATTTGTGCAGCGGTGTTTTCAATGCAACTTTTTGGGAAAAGGGACACTTTCATGAATTTTAAAAAAACGAAACAGTAAAGTTATCCCAATTTTTTTGTATAATGTGAAAGATGATGATGTTACGCCGAGTAAATAGGTACCAAACGTGTCACGCTTTATAAATTGCACGCACTCGTAGAATGGTGACAAACTTTGGTACCTAAAAAATCTCCATAGGCGACGCTTTAATTTTTTTTTTTACGGTTACCAGGTTAGAGTTACAAAGGAGGTCTAATGCTAGAATTATTGCTCTGACGATCGCGGCGATACCTCACATGTGTGATTTGAACACCGTTTACATATGCGGGCGTGACTTCCGTATGCGTTTTCTTTGCCGCGCGAGCTCGTGGGGATAGGGGCGCTTTAAAAAAACAAAAAAAAAATTCTTATTTATTTTTATATTATTAAATTGTGTTTAAAAAAAAAAAAAAAAATTGATCACTTTTATTGCTGTCACAAGGAATGTAAACATCCCTTGTGACAGTAATAGGTGGTGACAGGTACTCTTTATGGAGGGATCGGGGATCTAAAAAGACCTCCAATCCCTCCTTTGCACTTCAAAGTATTCAGATCGCCGAAAACGGAATACTGTATATTTTTTAAAAATCCGGCGCCATTGGCAGCCGAGTAAACAGGAAGTGACGTCGCGACGTCGTTTCTGTGTTTACATTCAGGAGACTAGAATGAAGCACGTTTCTCTTTCTCTTGGCACCGCCATAATCCCCATACTTCCCCCCTTTGACTTGATTTTCAAATTATCGGGATGAGGGCTGCCCAGCCAGATTCTAAAACTAGAATGAAGCAGTTTCCGGCTTCGTGCCAGTCTGTCTCTAGTGACGGATCGAGGATCGGGTCTCTTGGTGGGACGGGAGGCCCGGTCAGGCGGCGGGAGGGGGGGGGGAACGTCCCCTCCCGCTCCTCCGGGATAACAATCGAGCGGCTTTTAGCCGCATTGGTTGTTATCCCTGGAAAGCCGATCGCCCGCTCTAAAAAACGATACCGGGATGATGCCCGCAGCTGCGGGCATCATCCCGGTATAACCCCCGAAAGCCGAGACCGCACATCCGCATACGCTCGTCGGGAAGGGGATAGTTATGGGACTTTTAAGGAATAGCATTCAGTAGAAAAATAACATTTATTTCATTCAGTTGAATTTACACAATATTAGTCCATTCAGTAGCAGATTATACTAAAATATACCACAATTATAAGACAATCAATCCCACATACTGTGATAATTGCATATAATAGTCATTCAGGCTCAACGCGTTTCTTGGACATGGTCCTCTTCATCAGGAGCTATCAATGTAGACTTTATTTGTGCCATCTAAATGGAATGGAAACTGTGACTCCATAGATGCATTGAGTGAGCGTTGTCACCCCAGGACAGGAAGTGGCAAAAAAAAAAGTCAGAAAAATGAAACTGAACACATACTGTGATAATTGCATATAACAGTCATTCAGGCTCAACGCGTTTCTTGGACATGGTCCTCTTCATCAGGAGCTATCAATATAGACTTTATTTGTGCCATCTAAATGGAATGGAAACTGTGACTCGATAGATGCATTGAGTGAGCGTTGTCACCCCAGGACAGGAAGTGGCAAAAAAAAAAAAAGTCAGAAAAATGAAACTGAACACAGCCGCCACATTTAAAGGGGCCGTAAGCGGCAATATATTACATTTTTATTATTTTTTTTGGCTTTGGAAAGGCCTCAAGGGAATCCAGAAAATGTCTTACCTTAAACACAGGAAGAGCAGGAAGGCGATGACCAGAGCCAACACGGAGATGCAGTGCCCCAGGTAGTTTATAATAAGAGCGATCTTATAATGCAGATCATGCTTCCTCTGCAGACAAGAACACAATATGATTCAATTAGCCTGACTCTCCGCAATAACGTTACAGGACATTTAATCTGCTTAGGGAGCCGTAATTATCTTCCCCTCGCGGCAGATAATCTCATCACCGACCCTCCACATGGGTTATTTTGGGATAAGTAAAACTTTATGGACTAAAGAAGTTATATTCCAGCCTGGAGACATATCGCAACCACAGTAAATATCATTTCAGGCAATGCTGGAATGGAAGCCGATCGAAAGTCAAGGCATACAACGCCTTGCAAAAGTATTCACCCCCCCCCCCCCCCCCTTGGCATTTTTTTCGTGTTTTGTTGCCTCACAACCTAGAATTATTATGAATTGTTTGAGGATTTGCATCATTTAATTTACAGAACATGCCCACAACTTGGAAGATGTTTTTTTTTTTTCATTGTGAAACAAACAACAAATAGGACAAAATAAAAAGTCAATGTGCATAACTATTCACCCCCCTAAAGTCAATACTTTGTAGAGCCACGTTTTGTGGCTATCACAGCTCCAAGTCGCTTTGGATAAGTCTCTATGAGCTTCCCACATCTTACCACTGGGATTTTTGCCCATTGCTCCTTGTAAAACTGGTCCAGGTCCTTCAGGTTTGATGCGTTGCGCTCCAGTCAAGGCGTCGGGACCCTTCGGGGTAAGACCGCACTATATCAAGATTCAACTCAACTCAACCTTTAAGTCTGACCACAGATTTCCTATTGGATTGAGGTCTGGGCTTTGACTAGGCCAGTGATGGCAAACCTTGGCACCCCAGATGTTTTGGAACTACATTTCCCATGATGCTCATGCACTCTGCAGTGTAGTTGGGCATCATGGGAAATGTAGTTCCAAAACATCTGGGGTGCCAAGGACCCCAGATGTTTTGGAACTACACTGGCTCCCAATCACCCATCACTGGACTAGGCCATTCCAACACAGTTACATGTTTCCCCTTAAACCACTCAAGTGTTGCTTTAGCAGTGTGTTTGGGGTCATTGTCCTGCTGGAAGGTGAACCTCCGTCCCTAGCCTCATATCACACACAGAGTGGTACAGGTTTTGCTCAAGAATATCCCTGTATTTAGCACCATCCATCTTTCCCTCAACTCTGACCAGTTTCCCAGTCCTGACTGCTGAAAAACATCCCCACAGCATGATGCTGCCACCACCATGTTTCACGGTGGGGATGGTGTTCTTTGGGTGATGTGATGTGTTGGGTTTGCGCCAGACATAGCGTTTTCTTTGGTGGCCAAAAAGTTAAATTTTAGTCTCATCAGACCAGAGCACCTTCCTCCATACATTTTGGGAGTCTCCCACATGCCTTTTTTGCAAACTCAAAATGTGCCATTTTGTTTTTTGCTGAAAGTAATGTCTTTCTTCTGGCCACTCTGCCATAAAGCCCAACTCCTATGGAGCGTACGGCTTATTGTGGTCCTATGTACAGATACTCCAGTCTCTGCTGTGGAACTCTGCAGCTCCTCCAGGGTTACCTTAGGTCTCTGTGCTCCTCTCTGATTAATGCCCTCCTTGCCCGGTCCGTGAGTTTTGGTGTGCGGCTGTCCCTTGTGCCATGTTCTTTCCATTTGGTTATGATAGATTTGATGGTGCTCCTAGGGATCATCAAAGATTTGGATATTTTTTTATAACCTAACCCTGACTTGTACTTCTCAACAACATTGTCCCTTACTTGTTTGGAGAGTTTCTTGGTCTTCATGGCAGTGTTTGGTTAGTGGTGCCTCTTGCTTAGGTGTTGCCGCCTCTGGGGCCTTTCAGAAAGGTGTGTATATGTAATGACAAGTCATGTGACACTTAGATTGCACACAGGTGGACATCATTTCACTAATTATGTGACTTCTGAAGGTAATTGGTTACACCAGAGCTTTTTATGGGCTTCATAACAAAGGGGGTGAATACATACACACATGCCAATTATCAGTTTTTTAATTCTGAAAAATAGTTTTATATATATATAGTTTTCTAATTTTACTTCACCAACTTAGACTATTGTGTTCTGATCCATCACATAGAACTCAGATTAAAAAAAAAACATTGAACTAAAGGCTGTAATGTAACAAAATAGGTAAAAAGCCAAGGGGGGGGGGGGGGGGTGAATACTTTTGCAAGGCACTGTATGTGTTCCAAGAGTTACCTGCCATGCAAAGAAAAGTGTCAGAACATCATGCCAGCCGTCAGGCTAATGCACGTGCACACAGACTATATTGTCAAAAGTATTGGGACGCCCGTCTTTCCACCTACATGATCTTTAATGGCATCCCAGTCTTAGTCCGTAGGGTTCAATATTGAGTTGGCCCACCTTTACAGCTATAACAGCTCTTCTTGGAAGGCTGTCCACAAGATTAAGGAGTGTGTCTGACCGTTCTTCCAGAAGCGCATTTGTGAGGTCAGACACTGATGTTGGACGAGAAGGCCTGGCTCGCAGTCTCCGCTCTAATTCGTCCCAAAGGTGTTCAATCGGGTTGAGGTCAGGACTCTGTGCAGGACAGTCAAGTTCCTCCACCCCAAACTCGCTCATCAATGTCTTTATGGACCTTGCTTTGTGCACTGGTCCTAATCATTTGGCAAGGCAGGATGGATCCATGCGCTTTCATGTTGTTTACACCAAATTCTGACCCGACCATCTGAATGTCGCAGCTGAAAACCAGACTCATCAGACCAGGCAATGTTTTTCCAATCCTTCTATTGTCCAATTTTGGTGATCCTGTGCCAATTGTAGCCTCAGTTTCCTGTTCTTAGCTGACAGGAGTGGCACCCGGTGTGGTCTTCTGTTGCTGTAGCCCATCTGCTTCAAGGTTGGATGTGTTGTGCTTTCAGAGATGGTATTCTGCATACCTTGGATATAACGAGGGGTTATTTGAGTTACTGTTGTCTTTCTATCATCTCCAACCAGTCTGCCCCATTCTCCTCTGACCTCTGACACCAACCAGGCATTTTCCTCCACTGCTATCCCCTACTCTTGCTGCCTTCAGGCGATCCCTGAAAACTCATCTCTTCAGGAAAGCCTATCACATCTCCAACTAATCTCCTACCACTTCCACCAGCTCATTCCCCACAGTTACAACCTTTTGTACCACCTGCCCCACCCTATTAGATTGTAAGCTCTTCTGAGCAGGGACCTCTTAATCCTTTTGTATTTTATTGTATTATAACTGTATTGCCTCCCTTTTATATTGTAAAGCGTTGCGTAAAACTGTTGACGCTATATAAATCCTGTATAATAATAATAATAACTGCCGCTCACTGGATATTTTCTCCTTTTTATTCTCTGTAAACCCGAGAGATGGTTGTGCGTGAAAATCCCAGTAGATCAACAGTTTTTGAAATACTCAGATCAGCCCGTCCGGCACCAACAACCATGCCACGTTCAAAGTCACTTAAAGTGGAGTTCCACCCACTTTTACAACTCTTCAGCATCCCTCACTAAACTGTGCACTGTAAACAAATTGGATATTTTTTTATTTTTTTCTCAGCACCTACTGTATATCTGCTGTATTCATTTTTCACTTCCTCCTCCCTGGCCGCGGCCCATCGCATCATTTCCTGTTTGCAATGCCTTCTGGGAAGGGGCGGCAACTTCTTCTGAAACTTCCGTTGCTATGGAAACCTGACCTGAAACCTATTACACTGCTTGCGCTTTACTGAGCATGTGCGAGATCTGCAAGGATGAGATCCAGGAAGAAATACAGTCTGGCTTCAGATGCCCACACTTAAGATGGCCACGGTCTGCTGTAAGTTTATAAAATAACAAACTACTGCTATAAACTAACAAAACAGACCTTAGTTTGCAGACTAACTTTACTAGAATACATTAAGCTCGTCTATTATAGGGGTATTTTTATTTAAAAAGTATAATTTCGGCCGGAACACCACTTTAAATCCCCTTTCTTCCCCATTCTGATGCTCGGTTTGGACTTCAGCAAGTCGCCTTCACCACGTCTAGATGTCTAAATGCATTGAGTTGCTGCCGTGTGATTGGCTGATTAGCAATTTTTGCGTTACCAAGCAATTAAACAGGTGTACCTCATAAAGCGGCCGGTGAGTGTACGTTCCCTTTTGGGTGACTTCTACTCTTTTTCTGTTTTGGTGGCAACTTTAAAAGTTTTGGATTTTTCCCGTCACTTTCGGTCCTGACGACGGTCAGCCGGACAAACAGAGAAGCTGATCGTCCCCAGGCAGCAATAAAAAGAAACTCCACGGGGAAGAAAAAAAAAAAAACGAGCAACACGGGAAAGATCGATTTTTGGATTTTCTCGGGGACAGCGGTGAGAAGGTGGAGGACGGATCTCCCCAGACAGCAATAAAAACCGGACAGGCCAAACCCCTCCCAGCTTTTTCATGCGAAATGTAATGTAAACTGTAACAAAATCACATAAATTCGATCATGTCCCATACAGGCGGTCAGATTTTCCCTATGGGAAATGTTCGATGGGACCTTGTTGTTGGAAATTCCGCGTGTAGGCTCCATCGGACATTTTCTATCGGAATTTCCGCCACACAAAATTTGAGATCTGGACCTCGAATTTTCCGACAACAAAATCCGTTGTCGTAAATTCCGATCGCGCGTACGCAATTCGGACGCACAAAGTCCCACGCATGCTCGGAATCGAGCAGAAGGAGCCCGCACTGTAGACATCAAAAGAAGTTCTGGACAGCCGCACTCCAAAAAAAATTTTGGCTTTTGTTCAAAAAAGTGTCATCTAAAATACAGGTCACAGCAGAGCGGGAAAAAAGCTTACGCGTTTCACACTACAAACAGTGCTTAATCGTAGCTCGACGTGAGCTTGTTGTTGGAAAATTCTGACCGTGTGTGGGCTCCATCGGACATTTTCCATCGGAATTTCCGTCACACAAAATTTGAGATCTGGATCTCAAATTTTCCTGACAAAAAAAAAAAAATCAGTTGTCGGAAATTCCGATCGTGCGTACGCAATTCCGACGCACAAAGTCCCACGCATGCTCGGAATCAAGCAGAAGGAGCTGCACTGGCTACTGAACTTCATTTTTCTCGGCTCGTCATAGGTGTTGTACGTCACCGCGGTCTTGACGTTCGCAATTTCCAACAACATTTGTGCGACCGTATGTAGGCAAGACAAGTTTGAGCCAACATCCGTCGGAAAAAAAAAACATGGATTTTGTTGTCGGAATGTGCGATCGTGTGTACGCGGCATATGTGTTCCACATTCTTTGTATTGATCATTGTGAGATCCATCCAATGGTCTTTGTTCAAACAAAGTTTTAGCGCTGCACTTTTACCTTTATTACCATTATTGCTCTTGTCTGTTTGCCGTGTTGGCTGCTGTGTTTTATTTTAGGGCGCAGTGCGGTATTATATTTGTACTTTTTCATTTGGTTGGAGATGATAAGAAAGGCAACAGTAACTCAAATAACCACTCGTTACATCCAAGGTATGCGGAATATCATCTCGGAACACACAAAACATCGAACCTTGAAGTGATGTGTTGGGCGTTCAGAGATGGTATTCTACATACCACACCGGGTGCCACTCCTGTCAGCTAAGAACACGAAACTGAGGCTACAATTGGCACAGGATCACCAAAATTGGACAACAGAAGATTGGAAAAACGTTGCCTGGTCTGATGAGTCTGGATTTCAGCTGCAACATTCAGATGGTCGGGTCAGAATTTGGCGCATGGATCCATCCCGCCTTGTATCACCGGTTCAGGCTGGTGGTGGTGATGGAATGGTATTGGGGATATTTTCTTGGCACACTTTGGGCCCCTTAGTACCAATTGAGCATCGTTTATAAACCACGGCCTACCTGAGTATTGTTGCTGACCATGTCCATCCCTTTATGACTACAGTGTCCCCATCTTCTGATGGCTCCGTCCAGCAGGATAATGCACCATATCACAAAGCTCCAATCATCTCACCACTGGACAATGAGGTCCCTGTACTCCAATGGCCTCCACACTCACCACATCTCATCCAATAGAGCAGCTTTGGGATGTGGTGGAACGGGAGATTGGCATCATGGATGTGCAGCCGACAAATCTGCAGCAACTGTGTGATGCTATCATGTCACTATGGAGCAAAATCTTTGAGGAACATTTCCAATGCCTTGTTGAATCTATGCCACCAAGAACAAAGGGGGTCCAACCCCCGGTACTAGCATGGTGTACCTAATAAAGTGGCCGAGATTACAATGTAAGGAACTTACACTCATACACACACATACTAGGAGACAATTAATCTACCAGCATGACTTTGGAGTGTGGGAGGAAACCGGAGTACCCGGAGGAAACACACACAGGAACAGAGAGAACATGCAAACTCCATGCAGGTTGTGTCATGGTTGGGATTTGAACTGACAGCCGCAGTGCTGCTAAGTGGAAGTGCCGACCACTTAGCCACTG
Source organism: Lithobates septentrionalis (assembly GCA_037952835.1). Taxonomy (NCBI): domain Eukaryota; kingdom Metazoa; phylum Chordata; class Amphibia; order Anura; family Ranidae; genus Lithobates; species Lithobates septentrionalis. The sequence continues at coordinate 722,814 of JBBDGP010002109.1, forward strand.
AGCTGCCTTAAAGGGGTTGTAAAGGGTCGTGTTTTTTTCACCTCAATGCATCCTACGCATTAAGGTGAAAAAACACCTGGCAGTGACCGGCCCCCCAGCCCCCCCCCCCCCCCCGTTTTACTTACCTGAACCCTCGAACTTGTCCCACGGGGACACGCCGTCTCTCTGCCCGGGGTTCTCGGCTGTTGATTGGATAGATTGATAGCAGCGCAGCCATTGGCTCCTGCTGGTGTCAATCAAATCCAATGACGCGCATAGAATGCATGAAGGTAAAAAAAACCTTCAGCCTTTAGAACCACTTTAAGGGCTAGTTTACACTTGCTTCAAAACAAGGCTTCGGACAGGCTTTGTTAAAGCTCTCTGAACGCTAGTCAAAGCTCCTGTCACTAAATAAAATGATTAACTTACAGTCCTGTTTACACCTTGCTTTTGCTTGGTGCTTCGATGAGACTTCGATGAGGCTTTGGTGGGGCTTCAGTGGGGCTTCGATGAGGCTTCGGTGGAGCTTCAATGAGGCTTCAGTGGGGCTTCTATGAGGCTTCGGTGGAGCTTCTATGAGGCTTCGGTGGAGCTTCGGTGGAGCTTCGATGAGGCTTCGGTGGGGCTTTGGTGGAGCTTCGATGGGGCTTTGGTGGAGCTTCGATGAGCCTTCCGTGGGGCTTCAATGGGGCTTTGGTGGAGCTTCAATGAGGCTTCAATGGGGCTTCGATGAGGCTTTGGTGGAGCTTCAATGAGGCTTCAATGGGGCTTCGATGAGGCTTTGGTGGAGCTTCGATGAGGCTTCAGTGGGGCTTTGGTGGGGCTTCAATGAGGCTTTGGTGGAGCTTCGATGAGGCTTTGGTGGGGCTTCAATGAGGCTTTGGTGGGGCTTCGATGAGGCTTCGGTGGGGCTTTGGTGGGACTTTCTAGCGAGCTTTGCCACAGACTTCTATGGAGGCTTTAAAGACGCTTTGAAGCACCACTAAAGCTACATGGGGTATAATTTTTGAAGCAAAGCCAAGCAAAAGCAAGCTGTAAACAGGACTGTAAGCCAACCATTTTATTTAGTGACAGCCTTCAGAGAGCTTTAACAAAGCCTGTCCGAAGCCTTGTTTTGAAGCGAGTGTAAACTAGCCCTGAATGTATATTGAAGCCGAAGCAAAGTGTAAATGAGCCCTAATGCTGATTCTGATTCAGAAAGGTGTCAGAACACACAGAGCACCGCAGTTTGTTGTCTATGGGGGGGGGGGGGGTGTGTAGCCTCAGACCGGTCATTGTGCCCACGCTGACCCGTGTCCACAGTCAGAGGCCCCCTACAATGGGCACGTGAGCCTCAGAACTGGACCACGGAGCAATGGAAGAGGGTGGCCCGGCCTGATGAATTCAAGAATAGTTTGAGGCGTTGACTTGGCCTCCATATTCTCCAGATTTCAGTCCAACCCGGCACCTGTGGGATGTACTGGAAAAAACAAGTCCGATCCATAGAGGCCCCATCTCACAACTGGAAGGTGGTAAGGGATCTGCTACTGAGGGCTTGGTGCCGGATGACCACGGAGTACCTTCAGGGGTCTAGTGGAGTCCATGCCACAAAGGGTTATGGTGGGCGGCCCTAATGTTATGGCTGATCGGTGTATATATATATTTTTTATTTTTTTATTTTTTTTATTTAGTGAATAAGCCTTAGTAAATCAACCCCAGTATGCCCCGGCCTGGCAGTGGCACATGGGTGAGACACAGATGGCACCACTACAGACACATTTCCTGTGATAAGTATCAGGAATGAAGAGGACAGACCGGCACACAGAGGAAGACGATTGTTATCGGCCTCGGATGGAGCGGAACCTTTGCATGTTTGGTGGGGGGATCATCTTCTTGTGATCTCTAGGCTCACCTTATCCAGGATGGGAACGCACTGAGAATAATTCATCCAGGAGGCCCACGTCCCGTTCTCAAAACATTCTCTGAAAACAGCTCCTGCCAAGAAAAAAAACAAAAAAACAATCGTTCACAACATAGAAAACTAGATCTCACAAATGCATATAAGACCTTCCTTCCTCCCCCATCGATCGACGTGCAATTAAAATGTTTTTTTGTTTTCAGGAACCACCTCTTGTGAGACCCAGTGATGTCATCCCGGGGTCCGTCTGCCAGTCTTTTTGCTCTGAGTTTTGGTGGGAGAGGCAGACGGGCTCCTTTGCAAGTGTCACAGCGCCCTACCTCCTAATCTTCTTTCAAAAGCATTATGTGAAAGAACACGTGCCCGGCATCCCTTTAGATATGCATGCTCCTCTTTTGCTGGCCACTGGGTGCCGCAGTCTTTAGCTGTGCGATCTGTTGATCAGTTAATTGATTACACCCTAATAGAGTGCAGCTGAGCAACTGATCAGCAGATTGCACAGCTAATCAGGAGCTTGCACGCCGGGGGATGTGTTCTTTTATATAGTGCTCAGGAAACATTATATGAAAGCTCAGCATCACCTAGCCCTTTCCTCCCCAGCCTGACTCTTCCTGGCCCACCGCGGACCGAGATATGTGTGTGCGCCGCTCAAGCTGTATGGGGACGAAGTCCTGTGCCCACCGCTGTGAGTGCTGGCCGGGAGGGGAGCTCGTCCCTGCTCTAGGGCAAGGGTCTCCAAACTTTCTGAACAAAGGGCCGGCTTACTGTCCTTCAGGGTTTTAGGGGGGGCCAGACTGTGGCAAGTGGGAGTAGAAAAGGTCCCGACATCATTGAGAGAAAAATAATGCCCCATTGTTTGTCTCAGTGGGAGTAATTGGGCCCCATCATTGGTGTCATGGGGAGAAATTGTGCTCCATTGTTGGAATCACTTGGAGGAATTGTCTCCTATCATTGTTGTCATTGGGAGAAATTGTGCCCCATCGTTGGTATCATTGGGGGGAATAGTGCCCTATCCTTGGTGTCATTGGGAGGAATTGTGCCCCATCATGGTGTCATTGGACCCCATAATTGGTGTCATTGGGAGAAATTGTGCCCCATCGTTGGTATCATTGGGAGGAATTGTGCCCCATCATTGGTGTCATTGGACCCCATTATTGGTGTCATTGGGAGGAATTGTGCCGTACCTTGGTGTCATTGGGAGACATTGTGCCCCATCTTTGGTATCATTGGTGTCATTGGACCCCATTATTGGTGCCCCCATCGTTTGTATCACTGGGGGGAATAGTGCCCCATCGTTGGTGTCATTGGGAGGAATGGTGCCCCATCATTGGTGTCATTGGACCCCAATATTGGTGTCATTGGGAGAAATTGTTCCCCATCGTTGGTATCATTGGGGGGAATAGTGCCCCATCATTGGTGTCTTTGGGAGGAATTGTGCCCCATCATTGGTGTCATTGGGAGAAATTGTGCCCCATCTTTGGTATCATTGGACCCCAATATTGGTGTCATTGGGAGAAATTGTGCCTCATCGTTGGAATCATTGGGGGGAATAGTGCCCTATCGTTGGTGTCATTGGGAGGAATTGTGCCCCATCATTGTTGTCATTGGAACCCATTATTGGTGTCATTGGGAGAAATTGTGCCCCATCGTTGGTGTCATTGGGAGAAATTGTGTCCCATTGTTGGTATCAGTGGATGAAACAGTACCCTGAGGGCCGCATAAAAGCAAGCAAAGGGACGCATCTGGCCCCGGGCCGCAGTTTGCAGACCCCCGCTCTAGGTAATAGTAGAGAGTGATTAGGTGTCCCGGGAGCCGCACATCAAGTCAAAACCTGCTGTATGATAGTGAATGGCAGTCTCAGCCTGGACCCTGCCAGACCACGCCCCCAACGCGTTTCACTCCGCCCACTGGAGCTTACTCATGTCCCTGGCCCCCCACTTTCATTCATTGGATTTATTTTCTTTCAATCACCGAGGCTCAGCATCACATGTGGGCATTACCCAGTATGAGCTGCATCCAAATACAGCCTGCCTAGGAACGCCCACTCCTGCAGACGGACATCCACCCATCTCGGCTATTTCATATTTGCAAAACTCCTCCCAAGAGTCAGCCCAATGCTTGCATCGGGGGTGAGGGCTCTTGATAGGAGTACTGAGGTCGGGGGGGGGGGCTGTGATTTTTTCATAAAGCTATGTACACCACCCTGCCGGCTCCTCCTACCAGCCACGATCTACCTGCCTTGCATAGTGAAGCACAGAGACCCAGGGATGATGTCACTGGGTCTTAAATACGATATTTAATGAAAATGGAAAGCTTTTAATTTAAAAATGTCATTAGCATGTTGATTTGGGAGAAACCAGCAAAATAAAAGCAAATTATACTTCATCCCTAAACCCAGACATGGCAGTAGAGTCCCACTTTAAGTATTTCTTAAAGTAACGCTATTGTGACATTTTGCATTGTTGAATCCCCACCTATTTTTAGACAATCCTTCCTGAGGCTTCGGCTGCAATTATTTTTAGTTCCATCACCAATAGATCACGGGAAGAAGTTAATTCCACAATTTGCTTTTTCCGTTTATGGGCCTTGCCCGATAATTGCTCTTTTTAAAGGTTCAGAAAGCTGACATTTCCCGTTTATTGAAATAGTGCGCAGACAGAGGGAGAGCCGCTGCGGTGATTTATCACACAAGAAAAACTTCAAAGACAAAATCGGTAATCGAAGACCAAGGACAACATACAGAATTAAAGTGGTACTCCGGGATTTAAATAAAAATTATAAACACCTCCGGGGCCTTCCCCCCCCCAGAGAATAGGTGTAGGTATCCCCACCCCTGAGTAACCCCTTGTCTCCGCCCCCTACCCGCCTCCGAGCACCCCTTGTCTCCCCTTCCCCTATCCACCTGCCAGTTCCACTCCTTTCAGAGAATATAGAACCACGTATTGTTTTGTAGTGTTAAGTAGTTTGTATAGAATTTGTTACTAATAACAGGAAAGGTATCCAAAATAGACTCCCTCCCCCAGCAACAATAGACCCCCAGCAACAAAAGATCCTCCTCAGCAACGATAGACTTCTGCAACAACAAAAGATCCTCCCCTGCAACAATAGACCCCCCCAGCAACAAAAGGAACCTCCCCTGCAAAAATAGACCCCCCCCCCCTGCAACAAGATCCTCCCTAGCAACAATAGATTTCCCAACAACAAAAGATCCTCCCTAGCAACAATAGACCCCCCAGCAACAAAAGATCGTCCCCAGCAACAAGATCCTCCCTAGTAACAATAGATTTCCCAACAACAAAAGATCCTCCCCTGCAACAAGATTCTCTCCAGCAACAATAGACCCCCCCAGCAACAAAAGATCCTCCCTAGCAACAAGAGACCCCCCAGCAACAAAAAGACTCCCCCCCCCCTGCAAAAATAGACCCCCCCAGCAACAAAACATCCTCCCCAGCAACAAGATCCTCCCCAGTAACAATAGATTTCCCAACAACAAAAGATCCTCCCTAGCAACAATAGACCCCCCCCCAGCAACATAAGATCCTCCCTAGCAACAATAGACCCCCTAGCAACAAAAAGATCCTCCCCTGCAAAAATAGACCCCCCCAGCAAGAAAACATCCTCCCCAGCAACAAGATCCTCCCCAGCAACAATAGATTTCTAAACATCAAAAGATCCTCCCTAGCAACAACAGACCCCCCAGCAACAAAAGATCCTCCCCTGCAACAATAAACACCCCCCAGCAACAAAAGATCCTCCCCAGCAACAATAGACTTTCCCAACAACAAAAGATCCTCCCTAGCAACAAAAGACCCCCCAGCAACAAAAAGATCCTCCCCTGCAAAAATATATCCCCCCCAGCAACAAAAGATCCTCCCCAGCAACAAGATCCTCCCCAGCAACAATAGACTTTCCCAACAACAAAAGATCCCCCCAGGAACAATCAGCATCCCCCGGAACAAAACAACCCCCCTGCACCAGCCATGATTGATCCCCCCCAGGATAGACACTTCCAGGAACAAACCAACCCACCCAGCAACAATAGATCCCCAACTAGCAACAATAGATCACCGCCAGCAAAAATAAAGCCAAGCAAGCAACCATAGATCCAGCAGCCAGGAAATAAAGATCCCTCCCTCAACAGCAGATCCCCCAACAATATAAGACCCCCAAAGCAAGAATAGATCCCTCACCAGCAACAATAGACTTCCCCTTACAACAGTAGATTCCCCCCAGCACCAAAAAATCCCCAAGAAACAATGGACACCCCTCTCAGGAACAAATTGACTCCCTCAGCAACAAAAGATCTCCGACCCAGCAACAACAAACCCCCACCAGCAACAATAGATCCCCCAGCAGCAATAGACCCTCCCCGCAACAGTAGATCCCACCAACAATATATGACCTCCAGAGCAGCAATTGATAGATTCCCCACCAGCAACAATAGACATCCCCCTGCAACAGCAGATCCTGCCCCTACACAACACTAGACCCCCCCAGCAACACTACACCACCCCAGTGACAATAGATCCTCGAATCGCCAGCATCAATAGACCTTCCGGCACACTCCAGCCCCCCCTTGCCAGTAAATACATTCAGTTTTGGAGATGCCGGAACAGCATACCACTGTGCTCCTGCTAGAAAAAAACCCAAAACAAAGTAGTGCACTGCTCACGTTGCCTCTGCACACTCCAGTGCTCTCCTCAAATACCTTTTTGGTTCATCACCGGAGGGCCTCTTCAAGGCTGGGTGACACTCTATCATTGTGCCGATGTACTGTGAGCACAGCCTCTCAATTACACTCCCCTCTAGGGGGCGCTACCGTATGGCCGTGGTCACAGTACTCCAGGGCTGAGCAGTGATCACACATCATCCCGCCATTGCTGGAAGAAGGAGAAGAAGCTGCACTGATGTTATCTGACCGCCAACAAGACCGCAAGAGACGCTCTCTCAACCTTTTTTACCCCAGAGGAACCTCCGAAAAATTCAATTTATTGGTGGACAGTTGGAAAATTGCCCTTTAATTGGTGGGAAAATGAAACCTGGTAAGAATGCCACCCTTAAGAACGGTTTACACTTATGGTTGGGGGGGGGATTAAAAATATGCACCTCCCAAAAACCCCCCCTTAAACGGATGATCACATGCCATGGCCACTTGGCTTTGATTCACGCCTAGGGCAAAAACCTTCACTCCTTACGCATTCAGCGGGCAGTACAGCCATCCAACTCTACACATGCAAGCGAAAGGGGGCACGCCACAAGGTATGGAGTTGTTGTATGTTAGTGGGCATTGATGGGGTTAAAACAGGCAGTGAGGGGGCATCAAAGCACATAAGGCTGTACTAATGGTGTCCATACATAGAACAATTTTATAGACCAGGTGGACTGAATTGAAATTCACAGAGTTTCAGTAAGTAGTAGTATATCAGTGTAGCACAAAATATAAAATAAAAATAATGGATCACGTATACACTATAGTGTCAAAAGTATTGTGACGCCTGCCTTTCCACATACATGAACTTTAATGGAATCCCAGTCTTAGTCCGTAGGGTTCAATATTGAGTTGGCCCACCCTTTGCATCTATAACAGCTTCAACTCCTCTGGGAAGGCCGTCCACAACGTTTAGGAGTGCGTCTATGGGAATGTTTGACCATTCTTCCAGAAGCGCATTTGTGAGGTCAGGCACTGATGTTGGACGAGGAGGTCTGGCTCGCAGTCTCCGCCCGAATTCATCCCAAAGGTGTTCTGTCGGGTTGAGGACAGGACTCTGTGCAGGCCAGTCAAGTTCCTCCACTCCAAACTGGTTCATCCATGTCTTTATGGACCTTGCTTTGTGCACTGGTCCAAATCATTTGGTGAAGGGGGGATTATGGTGTGGGGTTTGTTTTTCAGGGGTTGGCCCTTTTAGTTCCAGTGAAGGGAACCCTTATGCCGCGTACACACGAGCAAAATTTCCGTTGGAAAAATCTTGGACGGAATTCCGCTCAAGCTTGCCTTGCATACACACAGTCACACAAAAGTTCACTGAACTTTCGACCGTCAAGGACACCAGTGACGTACAACACTACGACGAGCCGAGAAAATGAAGTTCGATGCTTCCCGAGCATGCGTCGAATTGTTTCCGAGCAAGCGTAGGAATTTTGCGCGTCGGAATTGGTACAGACGACCGGAATTTCCGATCAGAACTTTTTCCGACCGAAAAATAGAGAACCTGCTCTCAATCTTTTTGCTGGCTGGAATTCCGCCAGCAAAAGTCCGATGGAGCATACACACGGTCGCATTTTCGGACCAAAAGCTCTCATCGGACTTTTGCTAGCGGAATTTCCGCTCGTGTGTACGGGGCATTAGGCCTCATGTACACGGCTGCTGGTAAACGGACGTTCAGAGGCAGTTGGATGCTTTTTTCAACTGCCCCTCAACTCATCCAATGTTATCTTATGTCGTTTTTAGGCAGTTGCGTTTATAGGCGACGCCGAAGTTTCCAACGTTTCAGACGCCAAACGTGGCAAAACGGACGTTTTAAACGTGGGTTACTAACTGTCAAGTTAAATAGTTCAGGAGAGGTTGTAAAAACGTCCCGTGTACATTAAGCCTTAAGGCGTCAGCCTAACAAGACCTTTTGGACAATTTCATGCTCCCAGCTTTGTGGGAACAGTTTGGGGATGACCCCTTCCTGTTCCAACATGACTGCGCACCAGTGCACAAAGCAAGGTCCATAAAGACATGGATGAGTGAGTTTGGGGTGGAGAAACTTGACTGGCCTGCACAGAGGCCTGACCTCAACCCGATAGAACACCTTTGGGATGAATAAGAGCGGAAACTGTAGAGCCAGGCCTTCTCGTCCAACATCCTTGCCTGACTTCACAAATGCGCTTCTGGAAGAATGGTCAAACATTCCCATAGACACACTCCTAAACCTTGTGGACGGCCTTCCCGGAAGAGTTGAAGCTGTTATAGCTGTAAAGGGTGGGCCAACTCAATACAGAACCCTACGGACTGAGACGCCATTAAAGTTCATGTGCGTGGAAAGGCAGGCGTCCCAATACTTATGGTAATATAGTGTATTTATAGACGAGGAAACACCAAGCTGTTGGGAGGTTATGTCCTCCTTTAATCTGAACGTATAGCACAGCTGAGAGCCGCGCTCGGGATTATTTAGGACGTGCAATAAACACGCGGCGCGGTGAGACTTTGTTCTTCATATCCGTGTTTGGCTGATATTAAACTTGACGGGGGAAACATGCTATTAGCCAGCAGAGGGAAACAATATATTATCCACCTGCGTCCCAGCGAGAGCGGAGGGGAGCTTTATTTATAGACCAGAGGAGCCATTCCATTTTATTGATAGACAGCATTGGATTAAAGTAAAATATGATGTGTTCTGCAGTGATATCTAATATAGTAAGGACTGGATTACGGCTCAGTAACAGCTGCAGGGCTCTACATTTATAAAGTGTGCAGTGGAAGAGATGAGAATAAAAGAATGTGATCTGTATAGTGGACCTTACAACCCCCTCCCCCCATAGTAGCAGCCAAGGCTAAAGAATGGGGGCGCTCAATTGCAAAACTTCATATCTGAGGTTGAAACTGCCATCAAAGCAGCTTCCATGGCTGGGGCTGCACTAATGGTGGCCACACACGGAACAATTTTATATACCAAGTGTACCCAATTACAATTCACAGAGTTCCTATTAGTAATATTTTCTTCCTGCAGAAGTGTATATTATGTTTATGCAAGGAGACCCGATCAAACCCAGAGCGCTGCCAAAAGTTCCAGCAAAATCACCTGGTGGTTCACACCCTGCCGGGTTCTGACTCCCCAGGACCCCACCTCACCCAGGGACCCACCTCACCCAGGGACCCACCTCACCCAGGGACCCACCTCACCCAGGGACCCACCTCACCCAGGGACCCACCTCACCCAGGGACCCACCTCACCCAGGACCCCACCTCACCCAGGGACCCACCTCACCCAGGACCCCACCTCACCCAGGGACCCACCTCACCCAGGGACCCACCTCACCCAGGGACCCACCTCACCCAGGGACCCACCTCACCCAGGGACCCACCTCACCCAGGGACCCACCTCACCCAGGACCCCACCTCACCCAGGGACCCACCTCACCCAGGGACCCACCTCACCCAGGGACCCACCTCACCCAGGGACCCACCTCACCCAGGGACCCACCTCACCCAGGACCCCACCTCACCCAGGGACCCACCTCACCCAGGACCCCACCTCACCCAGGGACCCACCTCACCCAGGGACCCACCTCACCCAGGGACCCACCTCACCCAGGGACCCACCTCACCCAGGGACCCACCTCACCCAGGACCCCACCTCACCCAGGGACCCACCTCACCCAGGGACCCACCTCACCCAGGGACCCACCTCACCCAGGGACCCACCTCACCCAGGGACCCACCTCACCCAGGACCCCACCTCACCCAGGGACCCACCTCACCCAGGGACCCACCTCACCCAGGGACCCACCTCACCCAGGGACCCACCTCACCCAGGACCCCACCTCACCCAGGGACCCACCTCACCCAGGACCCCACCTCACCCAGGGACCCACCTCACCCAGGGACCCACCTCACCCAGGGACCCACCTCACCCAGGGACCCACCTCACCCAGGGACCCACCTCACCCAGGACCCCACCTCACCCAGGGACCCACCTCACCCAGGGACCCACCTCACCCAGGGACCCACCTCACCCAGGACCCCACCTCACCCAGGGACCCACCTCACCCAGGGACCCACCTCACCCAGGGACCCACCTCACCCAGTCACCGATAGTGAAAAAAGAAAGATGAAAGCGCATGGCTAAAAAAAAAAAGACAACTGATCCCATGAGCGGGTAAAACGCGTTAGAGGAGCCAGGCTTGGGAAGAGGCACCTTTCTGAACCAGGCAGATTTCAGGTGTGCGCGTCCATCTTTCTTTTCTCAATGTTTATGCAAAGACTCAAATCCCTCACATCACAGACCCCATTTTACATCAGTGTCTTCAGTCCCCTCTTTCACATCAGTGCCCTCAGCTACCCTTTCACATCACAGTTCCCCCTTTACACCAGTGTCCTCAGCTCCCCCTTCAAATCGCACCCCCCACCCTTGTACATCAGTGTCCTCAGTCCCCTTTCACATCACAGTCCCCCTTTACATCAGTGTCCTCAGTCACCTCTTCATATCACAGTCCCCCCTTTACACCAGTGTCCTCAGCTCCCCCTTCAAATCGCACCCCCCACCCCTGTACATCAGTGTCCTCAGTCCCCCCTTCACATCACAGTCCCCCCTTTACACCAGTGTCCTCAGCTCCCCCTTCAAATCGCACCCCCCACCCCTGTACATCAGTGTCCTCAGTCCCTCTTCACATCACAGTCCCCCCTTTACACCAGTGTCCTTAGCTCCCCCTTCAAATCGCACCCCCCCCCACCCCTGTACATCAGTGTCCTCAGTCCCCCCTTCACATCACAGTCACCCCTTTACATCAGTGTCCTTAGTTCCCCTTCAAATCACAGTCCCCCTTTAAATCAGTGTCCTTAGTCCCCCCTTCACATAACATTCCCCCCTTTACATCGGTGTCCTCAGTCCCCCCTTCACATCACAGTCACAGAACCCCGATCACCTGACCTCACTCAAATAAATAGGCTCTCCCAGAAGGCCAAGGAACCTAGGAAAATCCCTGCCCATTGGCTCAGACACCCCATTCATTCATAATCTGTCCTTGCAATGCCCCTTGTCTTATCTAAATGTCACCAGATACCCGGCCATCTAGTCACAGAAGAAGGAAGTGCAGCAACTCCAGAATTAGGGTGAAATCAATTGACCTCCTATCGAGTGGCCAAAGCAACTATCACTTGGCAAATAAATTTACCAGCAACTCTTCCTAAAAATCAGGGTGCTACATTTAGATTCCACAAATCCATGGGGAGGGGGGGGGGCATGCCCAGTAGGTGGCTGGAGGGGAGCATAAATAGGGGGTTTGGGGCAGCCCTGGTCTAGTCCTGCTGGAGTAATTTTCCAGCCTCAGGGGCTGCTGCCCCTATTTAGGCAGTCACGCTGGGGTGGGCTGATGTTCATAGAGGTCCCAGCTGTGGCAGAACTTGGAGGCCTATTCCTAATTTCTGGGGTGCCAGCTGTAGGTCATTCTGACACTGCTTCTACAGGATCTCTGGTCTGGTATTCCCCTTTGTTTCTGGCTTAAAGACTGTTCGAAGAAGTCTCATCCAGTATAGTGTGTCCACCTGTTGTAAGTCAACATTTTTGGAGTATCTCATACCACCCTAACCCCTCTGCCATTACCAGTTCTACAAGTAATAAAAGAAAAAAAAAAGACATCACCTAGACCAGTGGTTACCAAACTGCGGCCCAAGGGCTGGATGTGCCCCTTTGTTTGCCTTTGTCCATCCCTTGAGGCACTATTCCTTCTACTGACACCAACGAGCAGTCATCAATGCTTTTATTGACACCAACAGTGAGGCACTATTCCTCCAACTGACACTAATGATGGTGCACTGTTCCTGCCACTAATACCATTGATGGGACATTATTCCACATTTTTTCAATCCCACTGACCACTAAGCCTGAGACATTGTGGACTCCGATCGATGCTGGGGCATTTTCTACTCCCATTGGCCAAAGTCTGGCCCTCCTAAAGTCTGTAAGGCAGGAAACTGGCCCTTTGTATAGAAAGTTTGGAGACTCCTGTCCTAGACTGTTTCTTGAAGCCGCAGTGAATGGACTGTTCCCTGTGTGATTGGTAGCCTCTGCACTGGTTGGAAAAGTACCAGTTAAATCATGGGCCCCTTTGGGGGTAGCGCTAAATTTTACAAACATTGTGGCAGGTAAAGTTCTATAAATGTGCTTCCATTGTGGATCTGCCTGTACTTTCGCTTCAGCATTTGACTACAGGTCTACTTTAAAGAGCCATTGGGTAGAATTAGACACAATTCAAATGTAATAATCACTCCCTATCAGCTACATTGATCTCTGCATGTAATGAGTCCAGAGACAGACAATTAAATTGCTCTCATAATCCATTATTCTGTTCCCACCCCGACGGTCATTCCAGTTCGTGTCTGCATGAATTCTATCGCATTGCTATAAAATGGATGGCTTGACCTTTTGTTCTGAAATCTTAATATTTTATTTTCTGGTCTCCACGCTGGATGACAGCTCCATATAATTAAGCCATCTCTTCCTCTTTAGTCTCACAGGGTGTCATTATCACGGCGTCCTTGTCATGTAAAAGTGACTCTACAGTCAATAATTCATACTTTCAGCACAGCTGTAGTTGCCGTGTAAAAGAGCACACGTGAAGACCTATTTACCCTTCTGCTTTTTCGCTATACTTAGGCTTAAAGCTTAGATGGAAAGTTTGTGGACCACTATATGGCTAAAAGTATGTGGGCGCCCCTCCAAATCATGGTGTTCAGGTGTTTCCAGTGAAGTGTTCCCATAATAATACATGGCACAAAGACATTTTAGGCAATTGTGCTCTTTCAACCTTGTGGTAACAGTTTGGGGAAGACCTTTTTCTGTCCAAGCATGCTTGTGTCCCTGTGTACAAATCCAGCTCCATAAAGACACAGTTTGACCAGTTTGGTGTGGAGGAACTCAAGTGGCCTGCACAAAACCCTGACCTTAACCCTACTGAATTGGGATCAATTGGATCACAGATTGTGAGTCGGGTCTTCTCATCCATCATCAGTACCTGACCTCATAAATGGTGGCCAGCTCCAAAAAGTCATGGTTTGATCAGACTGTTGTAAAGGATATCAAGTGCCCAGCTCTTCTCATCTAACATTAGTAGCTGACCTCACCAATGCTCTTTTGACTGAATGGGCACAAATTCACACTCCAACATCTTGTGAAAAGCCTTGCCAGAAGAGTAGAGGCTATTATAGCCGGAATGAGGGTGCAATTCCATATTAAAGCCATCGTTTGAGGAGTTTAATGTGGAACAACTTGAGTATCTGTACAGAACCCTGATCTCAAGCCTACTGAACATCTTTGGGATGAATTGGAATGCCAATTGTGAGCCAGGTCTTTTCATCTAAGGTCAGTAACTTACCTCACAAATGGTGACCATAAAGACATGGTTTGATGAGTTTTGGTGTGACGGAACTAGAGTATCCTATACAGAGCCCTGACCTCAACCCTACTGAACATCGTTGGGATGATTGTGAGCCAGGTCTTCTCCTCCAACATCATTACCTGATCTCATAGTTTGTGACCATAAATACATGGTTTGATCAGACTGGTGTAAAGGATATCAAGTGCCCAACTCTTCTCATCCAACATTAGTAGCTGACCTCACCAACAATGCTCTATTGACAGAATGGGCACAAATTCACACAGACACACTCCAACAACTTGTGAAAAGTAGGGATGAGCCGAACACCCCCCGGTTCGGTTCCACCAGAACCTGCGAACGGACCGAAAGTTCGCACGAACGTTAGAACCCCATTGACGTCTATGGGACTCGAACGTTCGAAATCAAAAGTGCTCATTTTAAAGGCTAATTTGCATGGTATTGTCCGAAAAAGGGTTTGGGGACCCGGGTCCTACCCCAGGGGACATGTATCAATGCAAAAAAAACTTTTAAAAACGGCCGTTTTTTCGGGAGCAGTGATTTTAATGATGCTTAAAGTAAAAAAAAAAAAGTGAAATATTCCTTTAAATATCGTACCTGGGGGGTGTCTATAGTATGCCTGTAAAGTGACGCGTGTTTCCCGTGTTTAGAACAGTCCCTGCACCAAATGTCATTTTTAAAGGAAAAAATCTCATTTAAAACTGCTTGCGGGTTTAATGTCATGTCGGGTCATGGCAATATGGATGAAAATCAGTGAGACAAACGGCATGGGTACCCCCCCAGTCCATTACCAGGCCCTTTGGGTCCTGTATGGATATTAAGGGGAACCCCGCACCCAAATTAAAATAAGGAAAGGCCCTATATACTCTGAACAGCAGTATACAGGCGGTGCAAACAAGACAGGGACTGTAGGTTTGTTGTTAAGTAGAATCTCTTTGTAATTTTGAACGGGTACATTTTTAACGTGTTTAGCTCCAGCCAAAAAATCTTTTTTAAGCTTTTTGGAAAACATAGGGAAGGGTTATCACCCCTGTGACATTTGTTTTGCTGTCTTTCCTCCTCTTCAGAAGATTTCACCTCACTTTTTTGTCCCAATGAAAAATGTTTTTTGAAAATTTGGGTTTTTTTGTGGAACAAGGATTGGAAAGCATCAGTGGAAAGGAGAAATAGTTTTCCCATATTAACTCTTACAGGAGAGAATTTCCCTTCCTAGGGGTAGATTTCATCTCACTTCCTGTTGTCTCCTTCCGTTTGCAAGTAGGAGTCGTTTGTAAGTTAGATGTTTGAAAGTAGGGTCCTGCCCTATATACTCAGCAGAAATTTGGGCCTTAGGTGTTGCTGTGGCCACAACACTGTAAGCCCTCACAGGGCCCTGCTGTGAAATATTAGATCAAGAATTGTAATTACATGCCCCTGTTGAACAGGAGCTGAAAAATTAGGCCTTAGGCACTGGTGCTGGTGCCACAACACTGCAACCCCTCACAGACACTCTAGTTGGAATGCAGGAACGAGCCCTGCTGCAAAGTATTACATCAAAAATTGTAATTACACGCCCCTGTTAAACAGGGGCTGAAAAATTGTGCCTTAGGCACTGGTGGTGGCGCCCAGAACCAAAAATGTTCTTACAAGCTATCAGCGCGATGATTGAGGAGGAAGAGGATAATTACTCAGGGATAGTCACTCAGCATCAGCATAGGCAGTCTTTGAAGGGATCTGAGATTTCAAAAAAAATTATTCGGTTACATCAGCATCAGGTGCTTGGTAGCTGGTGGTGATCCAAGACTGATTCATTTTTATGAAGGTCAGCCGATCGACCGAGTCGGTGGACAGACGCACCCTGTGATCGGTTACCACGCCTCCAGCAGCACTGAATGTGCGTTCCGAAAGAACGCTGGATGCAGGACAGGCCAGTAACTCAATTGCATACTGTGCAAGCTCTGGCCAGTGATCCATCCTCAAGACCCAGTAACCCAGAGGATTTTCGGTGGGAAAGGTGTCCAAGTCTGATCTTGCCCCTAGGTATTCCTGCACCATGTAAAACAGACGCTGGCGATGGTTGCTGGAACCGATCATACCTTGGGGCTGCGGACCAAAAAATTGTCTGAACGCATCGGTCAGACGGCCACCTTCTCCACCGCTCCTTCTTTGACTGACCGAAGCCTCAGCAACACGTTGTCCAGAAACAGGAGTTTGTAACCTCCCAGTCTCTGGGAACGCGTTGCACAGACCTTTCTGCAAGGCCTCCCGAAGATGTTTCATCCTCTGCTCCCTCTGCGATGGCAAGATAAGGTCCGCAACCTTACCCTTGTAACGTGGATCAAGGAGGGTTGCCAGCCAGTATTGGTCCTTCTCCTTGATACCACGAATACGAGGATCCTTACGCAGGCTTTGCAGGATCAGGGAGGCCATGCAGCGTAGGTTTGCTGAGGCATTCGGTCCGGAGTCCTCTGGGTCACTAAGGACAACAACGTCTGCAGCCACCTCCTCCCAGCCACGTACAAGTCCATGTGTTCCTTGGGACTGATCCCTTAAAGACTGCTGATGCTGAGTGCCAGGCTCCACCTCCATACTGACACAATCTTCCTCCTCCTCCTCCTCTTCCTGTGTGATCGGCGGGCACGCAGGAACACTGTCTGGATAAAGGGGGCCTTGAGAGCTAAGGAAGTCCTCCTCTTCCTGCCTCTGTTCTGCCTCAAGTGCCCTGTCCATTATTCCACGCAGCGTGTGCTCCAACAGGTGGACAAGGGGGACAGTGTCACTGATGCATGCACTGTCAGTGCTCACCATCCTCGTGGCCTCCTCGAATGGTGACAGGACAGTGCATGCATCCCTGATCATGGCCCACTGGCGTGGGGAAAAAAAACCAAGCTCCCCTGACCCTGTCCTGGTGCCATAGTCGCACAGGTACTCATTGATGGCCCTCTGCTGCGTGTGCAGCCGCTGCAGCATGGCCAACGTTGAGTTCCACCTGGTGGGCATGTCACAGATTAGGCGGTTCTTGGGCAGGTTAAACTCCTTTTGGAGGTCCGTCAGCCGAGCACTGGCATTATATGACCGGCGGAAATGCACACAGACTTTCCTGGCCTGCCTCAGGACATCCTGTAAGCCCGGGTACCTGCCCAAGAACCGCTGCACCACCAAGTTAAGGACGTGAGCCAAACAGGGCACATGGGTCAGTTGTCCCTGTCGGAGGGCAGAGAGGAGGTTGGTGCCATTGTCGCAAACCACCATTCCTGCCTTAAGTTGGCGTGGCGTCAACCACCTCTGAACCTGCCCCTGCAGAGCTGACAGAACCTCTGCCCCAGTGTGGCTCCTGTCCCCCAAGCACACCAGCTCAAGCACCGCATGGCATCTTTTGGCCTGCGTACTTGCGTAGCCCCTTGAACGCCTACAGAGCACCGCTGGTTCCGAGGAAGAGGCCATGGAGGAAGAAGAAGAGGAGGGGGTGGAGGAGAGAGGTGTGTCACAATCAGCATTTTGGAGGCGTGGTGGCGGAACAACCTCCAACACTACTGCACCTTGTCCTGCATCCTTCCCAGCTGCCAGCAGAGTCACCCAATGCGCCGTGAAACTTAGGTAACGTCCCTGTCCATGCCTGCTGGACCATGAGTCAGCGGTAATATGCACCTTACCGCTGACCGCCCTGTCCAGCGAGGCATGGACATTGCCTTCCACATGCCGGTAGAAAGCCGGAATCGCCTTCCGTGAGAAAAAGTGGCGTTTGGGTACCTGTCACTGAGGAACCGCACATTCCACAAACTCACGGAAGGGGGCAGAGTCTACCAACTGAAAAGGCAGCAGTTGAAGTGCTAGCAATTTTGCCAAGCTAGCATTCAACCGCTGGGCATGTGGATGGCTGGGAGCAAACTTCTTTCGGCGGTGCAGCAGCTGGGGCAGGGAAATTTGCCTGGTACAATCTGACATCGGTGTACCAAAAGCAGATTGCCCACAAGTACTTGGCTGTGACACACCTAATTCTACACCTTCATTCCTCTCACTGCAGGTCTCAGAGAGGACTGAAGGTCTAGTGGGGTTGGAAATCTCAGCTGATGAGGAGCAAGGAGAGATCCTCTTTGTTCTTTGGTGTGGGTCTTTTAGATATGCTTGCCAACGAACTGCATGGCAGGTCAACATATGTCTGGTCAAGCATGTGGTACCCAAGCGGGAGATGTTTTGGCCACGCGAGATACGCTTGAGACATATGTTGCAAATAGCAGCGGTGCGATCTGATGCACTCATCTCAAAAAAGGCCCACACCAAAGAACTTTTTGAATAACGCGCAGAGACTGCAGCGCCCTGCACATGTGGAGCTTTGGGGTGTGATGCAGTCAATGTGCTGCCCTTAGGCTGGCCCCTGGAGGGCATCCTGCCTCGTTGGTGATGTGCCGCCTCCTCCTCCTCCTCCTCCTCCTCCTCTCTCCTATCAGGCACCCACGTTGAGTCAGTGACCTCATCATCCCCTCCCTCCTCATCACTGGAGCAAACCTGGCAGTATGCTGCAGCAGGGGGAGCATGACTGCCAGATTGCTGTCCTTCTTGGGCACCCCCTCTGTCCGTGCTCATGTTACTGCCTTCATCGAGCTCAGTATCATCATCAGAGCCTTCCAAACGCTGGGCATCCTCCTGGAGCATGTACCCAACACTGTGGTCAAACAGTTCGAGGGAATCCTCAGGAGGACATGGTGGAGCTAGGGAAGGAGTCACTGATGACATTGAGCTGAGGGAAGAGGCCGCTGCTTTGCCAGACAAAGCACCCTGGGCATGGGTGAGAGAGGATGAGGAGGATGAGGACGGCTTGGTCATCCACTCGACCAAGTCTTCCGCATGTTGCGGCTCAACACGGCCAGCTGCCGAAAAAAAGGCCAAGCGTGTCCCATGGCCACGTGCTGATGAGGATGCACCGTCTCCACGACCAGCACTAGACACAGAGCCTGCTTGCCCTCTCTTATTGGCTTGTGACTGTCTGCCTCTCCTTCTTGGCCTTCCAGACATACTAATGGCCTGTAGCTGCACTAAGCTGGGATAGAACACCTGTAATTTCCTTCAGGTAGCTTTATATACTGTAACCAGACAAGCCTGCCTGTCAGTAGGAAGATGACAGGAACGGATCTAGCTGAACACTGTGAGCAGGACGCACTGACTGCACTAAATGTAAATAGCAGGAACGGATCTAGCTGAACACTGTGAGCAGGACGCACTGCACTAAATGTAAATAGCAGGAACGGATCTAGCTGAACACTGTGAGCAGGACGCACTGCACTAAATGTAAATAGCAGGAACGGATCTAGCTGAACACTGTGAGCAGGACGCACTGACTGCACTAAATGTAAATAGCAGGAACGGATCTAGCTGAACACTGTGAGCAGGACGCACTGCACTAAATGTAAATAGCAGGAACGGATCTAGCTGAACACTGTGAGCAGGACGCACTGACTGCACTAAATGTAAATAGCAGGAACGGATCTAGCTGAACACTGTGAGCAGGACGCACTGACTGCACTAAATGTAAATAGCAGGAACGGATCTAGCTGAACACTGTGAGCAGGACGCACTGCACTAAATGTAAATAGCAGGAACGGATCTAGCTGAACACTGTGAGCAGGACGCACTGACTGCACTAAATGTAAATAGCAGGAACGGATCTAGCTGAACACTGTGAGCAGGACGCACTGCACTAAATGTAAATAGCAGGAACAGATCTAGCTGAACACTGTGAGCAGGACGCACTGCACTAAATGTAAATAGCAGGAACGGATCTAGCTGAACACTGTGAGCAGGACGCACTGACTGCACTAAATGTAAATAGCAGGAACAGATCTAGCTGAACACTGTGAGCAGGACGCACTGCACTAAATGTAAATAGCAGGAACAGATCTAGCTGAACACTGTGAGCAGGACGCACTGCACTAAATGTAAATAGCAGGAACGGATCTAGCTGAACACTGTGAGCAGGACGCACTGACTGCACTAAATGTAAATAGCAGGAACAGATCTAGCTGAACACTGTGAGCAGGACGCACTGCACTAAATGTAAATAGCAGGAACAGATCTAGCTGAACACTGTGAGCAGGACGCACTGCACTAAATGTAAATAGCAGGAACAGATCTAGCTGAACACTGTGAGCAGGACGCACTGACTGCACTAAATGTAAATAGCAGGAACGGATCTAGCTGAACACTGTGAGCAGGACGCACTGCACTAAATGTAAATAGCAGGAACAGATCTAGCTGAACACTGTGAGCAGGACGCACTGCACTAAATGTAAATAGCAGGAACGGATCTAGCTGAACACTGTGAGCAGGACGCACTGACTGCACTAAATGTAAATAGCAGGAACGGATCTAGCTGAACACTGTGAGCAGGACGCACTGCACTAAATGTAAATAGCAGGAACGGATCTAGCTGAACACTGTGAGCAGGACGCACTGACTGCACTAAATGTAAATAGTCTAGATAGAAGATAACAGGAACGGATCTAGCTAAACTGAATACAGTGTATATATATATATATATGCAACACCTGGGATGCATATATATACACAATACACTGTAAGTGCAGCTAACTGACTGACTGTTCTGCCTAATCTATCTAACTCAAATCAAATGACACTGTCTGTCTCTGTCTCTCTCTCTATCTCTCAGCACACCGGAACACACTACACAGGGCCGCCGTGCAGGCGGCCTTATATAGTGTGGGGCGTGTACTAAATCCCCTGAGCCATAATTGGCCAAAGCCACCCTGGCTTTGGCCAATTACAGCTCTCTCTACTGACGGCGCTGTGATTGGCCAAGCATGCGGGTCATAGTGCATGCTTGGCCAATCATCAGCCAGCAATGCACTGCGATGCCGCAGTGAATTATGGGCCGTGACGCGCCACACGAATTTGGCGCGAACGGCCCATAACGTTCGCAATTCGACGGACGGTCGAACAGCCGATGTTCGAGTCGAACATGGGTTCGACTCGAACACGAAGCTCATCCCTAGTGAAAAGCCTTGCCAGTAGAGTAGAGGCTATTAAAGCCGGAATGAGGGTGCAATTCCATATTAATGTCCATAGTTTTGGAATGGGTTCACTAACAAGCTCATATAGGTGTGATGGGCAGATATTCACAAACTCCATACCATACAGCAGGGGTAGGCAACCTCGGCCCTCCAGCTGTTTTAAAACTACAAGTCCCATGAGACATTGCAAGACCCTGACAATCACAGGCATGACTCCTAGAGGCAGAGGCATGATGGGATTTGTAGTTTCACCACAGCTCAAACTATCAACAAATAGTGTATCACATCATACTCTCTCAGGCACTATGAGATTCGTTTTCTGTATTCTGCAAAAAAAAATTGGTTGATCCTGCTGCTCTCCCCCATATGTCCATGTCCCCAATTCAGCTAGGGATTTTGCAGCTGTGGTGGCAACTCTGCACATGCTCAGTTTTTAGCGAGTTTCTATGTTGAGCATTTCCTCCCTATCACCCCTGAGCAGCCCATGTGACTATAGCGTCACACATGTGGGCGTATACACAGTGGTAAATGACAGCTCACTCCCTCCCTCCTCCTCATCCTCCTACTCCTCCATGCCCACTAACCAGCTAAACATAATGGGAGTGGGATATTACATGTAGATTGATGGAGGCTTCACCTCCCTCTTATTCTAATGCCTACGTACACACGATCGGACTTTCCGACAACAAAACCGTGGAATTTTGTTCGAAGGTTATTGGCTCCAACTTGTCCTGCATACACACGGTCACACAAATGTTGGCCAACAATTACGAACGTAGTGACGTACGGCGAGCCGATGAAAAGGAAGTTCAATAGTCATGTGATATCTCCATTACGAACGCTACGTTTTACAAGACCGAGCGCTTCCGGCTCCTACTTGAGTCCGAGCATGCGTGAACTTTTGTGCGACGGACTTGTGTACACACGATCGGAAAGTCCGAAAACAAAGTTTTGTTGGCGGAAAATTTGAGAACCCGTTAGCCAACATTTGTTTGTTGGAAAGTCCGACAACAAATGTTCTATGGAGCGTACACACGGTCGGACTTTCAGCCAACAAGCTCACATCCAACATTTCCCGTCGGAAAGTCCGACCGTGTGTACGCGGCATAAGACACAGGCTGGAGGGGTGTGACACAGCCAGTGACTGGCAGAAATCCACCCACACCATGTTATTTCCACAAAATAATAAAGATTTGATTTCAAATACAGTGAGGGAAAAAAAGTATTTGATCCCCGGCTGATTTTGTACGTTTGCCCGCTGACAAAGAAATGATCAGTCTATAATTTTAATGGTCGGTTTATTTTAACAGTGAGAGACAGAATAAGAACAAAAATATCCAGAAAAACGCATTTCAAAAAAGTTTCTAACCTAGGTTCACATTGGAGCGATTTGAGAGATCAAATCGCATGACAAGTCGCAGCCTATTGGCGGCAATGGCACTGTTCCAATTTGATGCGACACCGATTTTGCTGTGCCGCACCGATTTGCAAAAGTAGCCCCTGCACTACTTTTGCAGATTTCAGGTGCAACTTCAATAGACATCTGTGAATGAAGCCACACAGATGTCTATCAAGTAGCACCTGAAATCGCGCTGACCGTGCTACTTTGAAATTGCGCTACTTCAAGGGAAGTAGCGCGATTTCAAAGTAGCATCAATGTGAATCAGGGCATAATTTGATTTGCATTTTTAATGAGTGAAATACGTATTTGATCCCCTATCAATCAGCAAGATTTCTTGGCTCCCAAGTGTCTTTTATACAGGTAAGAAGCTGAGATTAGGAGCACTCTCTTAAAGGGAGTGCCCCTAATCTCAGCTTATTACCTGTATAAAAGACACCTGTCCACAGAAGCAATCAATCAATCAGATTCCAACCTCTCCACCATGGCCAAGACCAAAGAGCTGTCCAAGAATGTCAGAGACAAGATTGTAGACCTACACAAGGCTGGAAGGTGCTACAAGACCATCACCAAGTTGCGTGCCCATAGGTCCCGGGAACTTGATGTTCGCTGGCGGCCCGCGATTGTGGAGGAGAGGTAGAATGGGGAGATGACAATGGTCTCAAAATAGTGTCAAAAGTGTCCGATGTGTCCACCATAATGTCGCAGTCACGATAAAAATCGCAGATCGCCGCCATTACTAATAAAAAAAAAAATTTATAATAAAAATGCCATAAAACTATCCCCTATTTTGTAGACGCTATAATTTTTGCGCAAACCAATCAATATACGCTTATTGCGATTTTTGTTTACCAAAAATATGTAAAAGAATACATAAAGGCCTAAACTGAGGAAAACATTGTTTTTTGTTTTTTTTGTTTTTTAATTTGGGGATATTTATTATAGTAAAAAGTAAAAAATATTGCTTTTTTTTTTCAAAATTGTCGCTCTTATTTTTGTTTATAGCGCAAAAAATAAAAACCGCAGCTGTGATCAATTTTTCTGGATATTTTTGTTGTTATTCTCTCCCTCACTGTTAAAATAAACCGATCATTAAAATTATAGACTGATCATTTCTTTGTCAGCGGGCAAACGTACAAAACCAGCAGGGGGTCAAATACTTTTTCCCCTCACTGTATATATTTGTATGCCAATTTAAAACAGTTGATTGCTATAATTTATTTTTACTCTGTATCCCAAATGCTGTTTTTTTTTTGTTTTGTTTTTTGGAACATGTGACCAGCAGTAGAGGACTAGAAGCTCCTCCTGCTTATGTTTCCCTGCAGACAGGCTGGGAGAGAGCTGGGTCATGTGACATCTGTATATCCATTAGGAAAAAGGTAGTTAGAGACTTTTTTTTTTTAATTAAAATAATTACATCATCCATATACACAATTGACCACTTGCCGACCGCAATACGTGTATATATATATACCCTGTGTCCCCGAAAATAAGACCTAGCGTGATTGTCGGTGATGGCTGCAATATAAGCCCTACCCCCCAAATAAGCCCTAGTTAAAGTCCTTGTAGGTCTTATTTTCAGGGTAGGGCTTATTTTCGGGGAAACAGGGTAGGGCTTATTTGGGAGGTAGGGCTTATATTGCAGCCATCACCGACAATCACGCTAGGTCTTATTTTGGGGGAAACAGGGTACTTGGTTTACTGATATTATGGCTGAAGATATCAGCCATAACCCCAGTACTGTTTTTGCTGCAGGCGTCTGGCTTTCTCACAAAACCAGTCTAAGCGGCTCATGACGTCCCCTCCCACCACTCGCCCCCGTGTTTCTCGGGCTTACCGTTTCCTCTGGTTTGCCCGAGAAACGATGTGACGATGCCTTTCAGCTGCTCCCATAGGCGATCAAAGAGTTAACGATCTTTGATAGACTCTATGGCCTTGGAGGACTGGAGCAACGTCACATGTGAGGTATCGCCGCAAACGTCAGAGCGAGAGCAATAATTCTAGCACTAGACCTCCTCTGTAACTCTAAACTGGTAACGGTGTTTAAAACTGCGCCTATGGGGATTTTTAAGTGCCGTAGTTTGTTGCCATTCCAGGAGCGTGCTCAATTTTAAAGAGTGACGTGTTAGGTATCTAATTACTCGGCGTAACATCATCTTTCACATTGTTCGAAAAGCATTGGGGGAATCCATTGTGTGTGTGTGGTTTTTTTTTTCTTTTAATTCATTAACCACTTCTGGACCACCGCACGTTGACATATGTCCTAACTTTGAAGTGGAATATCATTATTATGGCAGCAGCTAGCTACCATAACCCCTGCATCCTCTTTTTCGGCCGGCGGTCCGGTTCCTGATAATAGTGGTCTCCGCGGCGGTTTCGCCGTGAGTTCAGTTTTATCGATGGCGGGAGAGCCCCCCCCCCTCCCGCCGCGCTCCGGTGCCCTCCGCCGCTTACCGGGGCTGTTAGCAGCGGCGGAGGCGATCGGATGCTTTCACGTCAGTGGTATGCAGACCAGTGAGAGGAAAATGGCCCCCCCCACCCGTCCCCATACCATTGCAGGGCAGAAGCGACGTCAAAATGTCACTTCCGCCCATAGCTCTTAAAGAGCCATTTTTAAAAAAAATTTTTTAAATGACAACGTTTTTTTTTTAAATTGCATTATAGTGTAAATATGAGAAGTGAAGTCTTTTTGACTCCAGATCTCATATTTAAGAGGTCCTGTCATGATTTTTTTTCTATTAAGAGGAAGGGATTTTTACATTCCTTGTAATAGGAATAAAAGTGACACTTTTTTTTTTTTTTTTTAAAGAATAGTGTAAAAATAAAAGGTAAGAAAAATAAGAAAAAAAAAACATTTTTAAACGCGCCCCATCCCGCCGAGCTCGCGTGCAGAAGCGAACACATACGTGAGCAGCACCCGCATATGAAAACGGTTTTCAAACCACACATGAGAGGTATCGCTACGATTATTGAGCAAGAGCAATAATTCTAGCCCTAGACCTCCTCTGTAACTGAAAACATGCAACCTGTAGAATTTTTTAAACTTCGCCTATGTAGATTTTTAAGGGTAAAAGTTTGTCGCCATTCCACGAGCGGGCGCAATTTTGAAGTGTGACATGTTGGGTTTCAATTTACTCGGCGTAACATTATCTTTCGCAATATAAAAAAAAAATGGGCTAACTTTACCGTTGTCTTATTTTTTAATTAAAAAAAGTGTATTTTTTTCCAAAAAAAAGTGCGCTTGTAAGACTGCTGTTCAAATACGGTGTGACAGAAAGTATTGCAACGACCGCCATTTTATTCTATAGGGTGTTAAAAAAAAAAGTATAATGTCTGGGGGTAATTTTCTAGCAAAAAAACAAACAAACTGTTTTTAACTTGTAAACAACACATCTAAAAAAGAGGCTCGATCCTTAAGTGGTTAAAATGTAGCCCCCCCCCCCAAAAAAAAGCGCTTGCAAAACTGCTGCACAAATATTGTGTGACTTAAAAAAATTGCAACACTTGCCATGTATTTTTCTAGCAAAAAATACAGATTTAAACTTGTAAACAAAAAGTTCCAGGAAAAGCCTGGTCAGCAAGTAGTTAATGATTGCTAGATTGAAATGAAAAAAAAAAAAAAGTATTAATTATTGCTACGTTGTTTCAGTTTGCTGTGCAGCTCCACTAGCTTGTCTCTCATGGATAACAAGGTGTCACTTTTCTATGGTAGCCGAGGACAATACGTGGAAATTCTCTCCTCTCCCTGTCACTTTACACACTCATTAGGATGCCAACAGCTTCACCCAGATAATACAGCTCAATAAATGTAATAATAAAAGCCAATTGTCCTCGAACAGTCCCTGAAGTCTGGTGACAATACTGTGTGCAGCCGGCGCACCGCCGCGTCGCATCGCTGAGACACAAGATAGGTTAATGGACTCTTTTTGTCTCCTTGAAGCTGATTTTTAAGGGAAAGCTACTGATAAGAAATAATGTAAAATCTGGATCTGCTTTTTTTTTGTGTCTGTACAAACACTTGCTAATGTCATTAAATACAAGGCTTTTCATTCACACGTGCGGCTGGCGGGCGGTAAAACCAGTTGATTGGGTCATGGTTTTACTGCCCCCCCGATCCCCCGCCTGTCCCTCTTGGATGTACAAAAATGCTGGATGGGACGCACTGTTTTTATTTGTTTTTTTCTTAAAAATAACAAACATGTCATACTCACCTCCACTGTTCAGAGTGGCCCCGGGACATCCTCTTCTGGGGCCCCCCAGCGGCTCTCGCGGCTCCTCCCCACATCAGATAACCCCCTAGGAGAAGAGTGGTATATGTACCCGACGCGTTTCGACCTGCCCCTGTTGAAGACCCCTAGGTCGAAACGCGTCGGGTACATATACCACTCTCCTTGTTGCCCATTTGTTTTTATGCACGTTTTTTACTTGTTTATGGTTGTTTTTGTCAATAAAAACACCCCTTTTTTATCTGCACCATGTGGAGGCATATTCTTTTTGTTTTCACATTCACCGCATGAGGCCCAGTACCTCCAACCGCTCCTTTTGGTGACCTTTTGGAAACTCCTGATTCACGCTTGGACGGTTCGGTGTGAGGACCCATCCGGTTGCTGTCAGAGATCCATACAGACCACAACCCAAGGGATTGGCGATTCCAGATCTCCCATTCCACGTCATTGGTGACAAACTGCGCATGCGATTCCCTGTCGCTGACACGGGAATCCACGGGATCCGGTAAGAGGCTTTTTTCCACTTTCTTTGAATGACCCATTGGGACCCATTTTCTCTGTTGGGAAGTCGTTTTAAGATGCCAGGTGACTTCTGACAACCATCAGATCACCACCACCCCTTGGAGTTCTTACACTTCCTGTGCAGTTGGACATTCACATCCATCTATGGACGTTTCTGTTTTAACGCACCTGCCGCTAAAAATCACTGATTGCCGCCATTACTAGTAAAAAAATAATTAAATAATAAAAATGCCAAATCTATCCCCTAGTTTGTAGACGGGATAACTTTTGTGCAAACCAATCAATATACGCATATTGCGATTTTTTTATTTTTTTTTTACCAAAAATATGTAGAAGAATATATATCGACCTAAATTGATGAATAAATTAGTTTCTTTACATTTTTTTTTTTGGAAATGTTTTATAGCAGAAAGTAAAAAATGTTTTTGTATTTTTTTCAAAATTGTCACTTTTTTTGTTTGTAGTGTAAAAAATGAAAACCGCAAAGGCGATCAAATACCACCAATAGAAAGTCCCTCTAAAAATCGCATCACCGCCATTACTAGTAGAAAAGAAATAATAAAAATGCCACAAATTTTTCCTCTATTTTGTAGACGCTATAACTTTTGCGCAAACCAATTGATATACGCTTATTGTGATTTTCTTTTTACCAAAAATATGTAGAAGAATACGCGTATCGGCCTAAACTGATGAAGACATTTTTTTTGGGGGGGGGATATTTATAATAGCAGAAAGTAAAAAATTGTTTTTTTTTCAAAATTGTCGCTCTTTTTTTTTGTTTATAGAGCAAAAAAATAAAACCGCAGAGGTGATCAAATACCACCAAAAGAAAGCTCTATTTGTGGGGGAAAAAAAAGGACGTCAATTTTGTTTGGGTGCAACGTCGCACGACCGCACAATTGTCACTTAAAGCGACGCAGCGCCGTATCACAAAAACTGGCCTGGTCGTTAAGGGGGTAAATCCTTCCGGGGCTGAAGTGGTTAAAGGCATGAGGTGGCAACCCTACCTAGAAGGGCCCCATGTGCAAGGGGCTTTAGGCTCTAGTCACACTTGCAAATGGGGCCATCACCGATTACATGCAAGGACCCCAGCAGAGGTCCCAGGTTAATTAAATGCGGGAGGCAGCCCCATCGATAGGAGTTCTCGCAGCTGATCATGGCCACTCTCATGTAGTCATTCATAGAGAGAGCACTTGGGAGTGATTGGACCAGGATGCAGACTATGGGTCTGTGACAGACCTACCCGGGACAGAGGCTTTTGGAGGGGACTGAATGCCAGCCTCTTGCCGACCGATTATGGGCCCTGGCATTTGGGGGAACGGTGCTCGTTGTGAGCTGTATGCCTGGGGACCCTGGAAGTAATATTACTTTGGATTCAAGTCCATGTCCCCCCCAAAACACAAAACTCTTGGAACCCCCTTTTTGCCATATTATAGATAGTGACTGCTTCACAATGTTGTGTGTATATATTGTGTGTTGTCTCATGCTGTTGTGTACTGTTTGCTGTGCTGGTTTGGGGTGGGGCTGTATTCCAATGTTCTACTGTGTCTGTCTGCCTTGGATCACAGGATGTGTATCTCTATGGAGGGAGGGGGGATTCCTCCAGCAGCCCCCTGCTGATAAGACTGTGTACTGATGAGAAGTTTGAACACACCTGACCTGTGTGTCTATTGTCATTGGACGGTTTAACCCACCCTCTTTTCCAAGGGTGGGGGGAAAGAGTCTCTGAGTTATTTTATCTGTTGTGTCCATGTGTGATAATAGATGAGTTGATTCCTGCTTGACCCTCAAGACAGAGCATCTTGTCTCGAATTTGGGGGAGAATTATTTGTATGGGTTCCTGGTTCGGCTGATGGAAGTGTTCGGTAGCTGACTTTGTGTTTGGGTATGGAATGTCCTAAATTAGTTTAACCCCTTTCATACTTGGGGTCCTTTCGCACAGGCTGTCCGATCAGGTCCGCCTGTCCATTTTTCTGGCGGACCTGATCGGACATTGCAGTCTCCTCTATGGAGCGGCAGATGTCAACGTACACATGTCCTCTGACACCCATCCGATCCTACCCAAAAAAAAAGATGAATTTTGGTCCTATTTTCTATCTGTCTGGCGGATCGGATTGGATGGAAACGGAAAGGCAGTCCGTTTCCATCTGATTTCCCCATAGAGGAGAGGGGGGCTGGGTCCGTCTCTGCTCTGCATAGTGAGTGGAGACGGACCAGTCATCCGCCTGCTCAGCAGGACTCAGCAAAGAAATCCCCCCGCTGAGTAAGCGGAGTCCGTAATACGGAAGGGGCCCGTGTGAAAAGGGGCCTTACTGCGACCAGGGCCAATTCCCCACAGGTAATGTGAGGACCGGCATTCCTAATCCTCGAACGGAAACATGTAGTAATAAATAAATATTTATTTACAAAAAAATCCAACCATCAAGGATTTTGCACAAAAGAGAAGTATGGGCTTTTGCTTTTTTCGAAGAATCCTACTTACCTAGGTAAATGCTGCATCTGTCCCGCGCCGGCTCTAAAGCCTCGTACACACGATCGGATTTTCTGCAGACAAAACCTCAGACTTTTGTCCGAAGGGCGTTGGCCAGGAACTTGTCTTGCATACAAACGGCAAGGAATTGTCAACCAACAAACACGAACGTAGTGACATACTACATGGTTTTTCAGCTCTTTAGCGCCACCCTTTGGGCTCCTTCTGCTAATTTCGTGTTAGTAGAAGTTTGATGAGTGTTACTTGGCGCTTTTCATTTCGCGCTTTTCATTTCTCGCTTTTCAGTTCGTTTCTGAACGGCCGTTCGTCAACCAGCCATGTTGCGGAATCGGAGGGGACAATGTGTTATTTATTATTGGGCTTGGAGTTATTGCTTTGACCCAAGTCCAGTCCAGGAACAGGAGGAGGAGGATTTCCTGGACTAAAAATTGGTTGCTTTATTAATGGTGACCAATTATGTCATATGCCTTTGCTGCGGGAGCTCCAGGAGAATAATCCGGATGATTTTCGGAATTATCTCCGGATGACGGACCCCCTGCTTTCACCAACTCTTGGCATTGGTGACCCCCTATATTAAGAAGCAGGACACATTCATGAGGCTTTTATTTATTTTTTGGTTGAATAATGATTTGATTTGGTATATTTTCTATATTTTTGGATGCATAGAATGCACTTTTTGGTTAAGTTCTATTGGCAGATAACATGTCTAATATTATTTGTTTTCTTTTTTAATGCACAATAAAAAAAATTGTGTAGAATAATACTTGGCTGTGTGTTTTACTTCAAATGACAGTTTGGGAGTTGGCAGTTACATTTAAAAAAATACAATGTAAAATTAACAAGGGACACCAACATAGTTGTATCTTTGATCTTAAAAACTACGGGATAATGGTGTTGTGGTAACTTGCCCCTCAAAAAAACATAATAATATTATTATTGGTCTCACTAGAAAAAAAATGCCTTTGAAAATTTGTTTGCAATAACTCCATCAGTATCACCAGCAAAGCAGCTTCATTATTATCCCATTAAAGAAGAAGAGAATTGTGCGCTGCATTGAGAGATTTCATCATTTGCCGTGTCACGAATGTTAATTCTCCATTACGAACGCTAGTTTACGAGACCGACCGCTTCCGGCTCCTCCTTGCTTCTGAGCATGCGTGTTTGTACTTTGGACTTTTGTCCGACGGACTTGTGTACACACGCCCGGAAAATCCGACAACAGACATTTGTCCGCGGAAAATTTTAAAGCCTGCCATCCAACATTTGTCTGCGGAAAATCTGACAACAGTTGTCCGATGGAGCGTACGCACGGTCGGATTTTCCGCCAACAGCCTGTCATCGCACAATTCCCGTCGGAAAATCCGATTGTGTGTACGAGGCTTTACTCATCCGCAGGATTCCCTGAATACCATTTGCAGCTCACCAATTAGATTCCATCGTCATGTGGAGTTCCCCTTTATATTTGTAAAGTCATTAAAGAAGATCTGGAAAAACCAAACGCAACATTTCCCGGGGGGGATTCTGAATATTTATGTAATCAAAAGTTTCTGATATTTATATAGAATCATACAGAGCCAATCAATTATCTTTGTCATTTGGATTAGCAAGTCATTTGCAACAGTGAAACTGGTTAATTCTAATTAATCAGCGCTGAGAATAACAGAAATGTGCAAATGATGTGAGATGGAGGGGAATAGAGATCCGGGGGGTTCATAGAGGGGTTGTGCAGGTGAAATAATAAAAACCTTCTCAGAAGATTGCTGAGGGTTAAGACTTTAGCCAGAGATGTGCCAGAGATGTGTGATTCACTCATCGGTGTCTATTTTTTTTACATATACACGGAGGGTACACAGGTTTTCACACATGAGATCTCATCTGATTGGCTTCGTCCTTTTCTGCCCCTATGTGAACAGTCTCGGATTGCTGCGGCCGCCGCAGACCTGTCATTGAAGTGTATGGAGCTTGGCAGTCACAGCGATCCCCTCACCGCTGCCACAAACAGCTGCAGATTCCTCACACTGTCATTCACACTGGTGATTAGTTGCCTGTGAAAATGCTGCCCTAGGCTCCAATCATACCTTTTCCTTCTGTAACTTGCGGTGCCATTTATTGTTAGCGGCACTCCAAGCGTGGGTAGCAGGTGTGAGTGCAGAGGTCAGTAGTAAGTAATGCAGTGCAGAGGTCAGGAGAAACACAAAGGTCAATAGTAAATAACACAGAGGGCAGAGGTCAGTAGTACTTAATGCACAGAGTGCAGAGGTGAGGAGTAAGTAGTGCAGAGGTCAGGAGAAACACTGAGTGCAGAGGTCAGTAGTATGTAATGCAGAGTGCAGAGGTCAGTAGTAAGTAGTGCAAAGGGTCAGGAGAAACACTGAGTGCAGAGGTCAGTAGTATGTAATGCAGAGTGCAGAGGTCAGTAGTAAGTAGTGCAAAGGGTCAGGAGAAACACTGAGTGCAGAGGTCAGTAGTATGTAGTGTAGAGGTCAGTAGTAAGTAGTGCAGAGTGCAGAGGTCAGTAGTAAGTAGTGCAAAGGGTCAGGAGAAACACTGAGTGCAGAGGTCAGTAGTAAGTAGTGCAGAGGTCAGTAGTAAGTAGTGCAGAGTGCAGAGGTCAGTAGTAAGTAGTGCAAAGGGTCAGGAGAAACACTGAGTGCAGAGGTCAGTAGTAAGTAGTGCAGAGTGCAGAGGTCAGTAGTATGTAATGCAGAGTGCAGAGGTCAGAAGTATTTAACACAGATTGCGGAGGTCAGTAGTAAGTAGTGCAGAGGTGAGGAGTAAGTAGTGCATAGGTCAGGAGAAACACTGTTTGCAGAGGTCAGTAGTATGTAACGCAAAGTGCAGAGGTCAGAAGTATTTAACACAGAGTGCAGAGGTCAGTAGTAAGTAGTGCAGAGGTCAGGAGAAACACAGAGTGCAGAGGTCAGTAGTAAGTAGTGCAGAGTGCAGAGGTCAGCAGAAACACAGAGTGCAGAGGTCAGTAATAATTAACACAGACTGCAGAGATGAGAAGTAAAACAGAGGGCAGAGGTCAGTAGTAAGTAATGCAGAGTGCAGAGGTCAGGAGAAACACAGAGTGCAAGGGTCAGTAGTAAGTAACAAAGACTGCAAAGAGGTTGAGTAACACAGAGTACAGAGGTCAGTAGTATGTAATGCAGAGTGCAAGGGTCAGTAGTATGTAATGCACAGAGTGCAGTAGTAAGGCGTAAGTAACACAGAGTGCAGAGGTCAGTAGTAAGTAGTGCAGAGGTGAGGAGAAATACAGAGTGCAGAGGTTAGTTGTATCTAATGCAGAGTACAGAGGTCTAAAGTAAGTAACACAGAGTGCAGAGGTCAGTAGTAAGTAGTGCAGAGGTGAGGAGAAATACAGAGTGCAGAGGTTAGTTGTATCTAATGCAGAGTACAGAGGTCTACAGTAAGTAACACAGAGTGCAGAGGTTAGTAGTAAGTAGCTCAGAGTGCAGAGGTCAGGAGGAACACAGAGTGCAGAGATCAGTAGTAAGTAACGCAGAGTGCAGAGGTCAGTAGTAGGTAATGCAGTGTGCAGATGTCAGTAATAATTAACACAGACTGCAGAGATGAGGACTAACACAGAATGCAGAGGTCAGTAGTAAGTAACACAGAGTGCAGAGGTCAGTAGTAAGTAACGCAGAGTACAGAGGTAACGAGTAACACAGAGTGCAGAGGTTAGTAGTAAGTAGCTCAGAGTGCAGAGGTCAGGAGGAACACAGAGTGCAGAGATCAGTAGTAAGTAACGCAGAGTGCAGAGGTCAGTAGTAGGTAATGCAGAGTGCAGATGTCAGTAATAATTAACACAGACTGCAGAGATGAGGACTAACACAGAGTGCAGAAGTCAGTAGTAAGTAACACAGAGTGCAGAGGTCAGTAGTATGTAACGCAGGCGTCGGAAGTAAACCAGAGTTCAGATAGTAGGTCACACAGAGTAGGTAGCACAGGGTGCAGAGGTTAGGAGTATGTAACAACACAGTTCCCTCCTTCCAAGTAATGCAGAGTGCACACATGTCCCCTGTGCCCAGCCACTACTATCCCTGCATGCCAGCGTTTACATCCCCTGGCTGCGGTGGATATTTCTCCATCTTCCCCCGACCTTTCTTTTACCCCCAAACCCCCCACCATATGCAAAGCGGTGCAGGGAAGTGGCGGTGAGTTATAGTTACCTATTCTGGGCCCCGCTGGCCCTCCTGTCCCAGCCAGCCCGGGCATCAATACTGGGACAGGGTCGTCCAGTGCCCCCCCTGAAGGATCCGGAATTGCGCACCCCTCTACCACTTGTAATTCATGCTTTAGAAGGGGTGCACCACCCGGCCTCCATTCTTTGCTCCCTTGCTTCACTGCGCCTGGGGCAGCCTCCCCTCTTGCCCACCCCCCTTATCCCAGCCCCGCCGGGCACATTAATGTGATTCCAATTACAAGCACCTGGGATGGATGGAAGATCTTTTCCCTATGGAACTCTGTATATGGGGGAGGAGATCTTCAGGCAGGGGGTCGGGACGACAGGGACTCGATCTACCCATTACCTGCCCACAATTGTTTCATTCATTTATTTTGCAACATAACAAGTGTTAACGCATCACATAGAAATGAACGGCCCTTAAAGATGCTTTTGAATTGAAATGAGCAGGTTCAAGATTGACTTGATTGAGATTTTAGTGATTGGGACTGCATACGCTTCAAGGTCTTAAGGCCCCATACACACTATCAGATTTTCTGCAGATTTTTGTCTTCAGATTTACCAAAACCATGTAGTGCGAGGGGCCGGCCTGATTGCATACAAATTGAAACTCTTATGCCCCGTACACAAGGTCGGATTTTCCGACGGAAAAAGTGCGATCGGATTGTGTCGTCGGAAATTCCGCTCGTGTGTGGACTCCATCTGACTTTTTCCGTCGGAATTTCCGTCACACAAAGTTTGGGAGCAGGCTATAAAATTTTCCGACAACAAAATCCGATCGTTTAAATTCGGATCGTGTGTACACAAATCCGACGCACAAAGTGCCACGCATGCTCAGAATAAATTAAGACACAAAAGCTATTGGCTACTGCCCCGTTTATAGTCCCGACGTACGTGTTTTACGTCACTGCGTTCAGAACGATCGGATTTTTCGAAAACTTTGTGTGGTCGTGTGTATGCAAGACAAGTTTCTCCCAAAATCCGTTGGAAAAAATCTGATGGATTTTGTTGTCGGAATGTCCGATCAATGTCCGATCGTGTGTACAGGGCATTAAGGTTTGACCTCATATTATATGGTTTTGGTAAATCTGAAGACAAAAATCTGCAGAAAATCTAATAGTGTGTATGGGGTCTTAAGCCTCATATACACAATCGGATTCTGCCCAGGCAAAACCTCGGATTTTTGTCCGAAGGGCGTGTGCCTGGATTTTGTCTTGCATACAAACGGCGAGGAATTGTCGGCCAACACACACGAACGTAGTGACGTATTACGTGGTTTTTCAGCTCTTTAGTGCCACCCTTTGGGCTCCTTCTGATAATTTCGTATTAATAGAAGTTTGGTGAGTGTTGATTCGCGCTTTTCATTTCACGCTTTTCATTTTGCGCTTTTCAGTTCGTTTCTGAATGGCCGTCCGTCAACTAGACATGTTGCGGAATGGGAGGAGATAACGTGTTATTTATTATTGGCCTTGGAGTTATTGCTTTGACCCAAGTCCAGTCCAGGAACAGGAGGAGGAGGATTTCTTGGACCAAAAATTGGTTGCTTTATTTTAAGTGTGACCAATTATGTCATATGCCTTTGCTGCGGGAGCTCCAGGAGAATAATCCGGATGATTTTCGGAATTATCGCCGGATGACGGACCCCTGCTTTCACCAACTCTTGGCATTGGTGACGCCCTATATTAAGAAGCAGGACACATGCATGAGGCTTTTATTTTATTTTTTGGTTGAATAATAATGATTTGATTTGGTATATTTTCTATATTTTTGGATGCATAGAATGCACTTTTTGGTTAAATTCTATTGGCAGATAACATGTCTAATTTTATTTGTTTTCTTTTTTTAATGCACAATAAAAAAATTGTGTAGAATAATACTTGGCTGTGTGTTTTACTTTAAATGACAGTTTGGGAGTCGGCAGTTACATTTAAAAAAATACCATGTAAAATCAACAAGGGACACCAACATAGTTGTATCTTTGATCTTAAAAACTACAGGATAATGGCGTTGTGGTAACTTGCCCAAATAAAAACAAAAAAGCATAAGAATATTATTCTTGATATCACTAGAAAAAAAAAGCCTTTGAAAATTCATTTGCAATAACTCCATCAGTATCACCAGCAAAGCAGCTTCATTATTATCTCATTAAAGAAGAAGAGAATTGTGCGCTGCATTTGGCGATTTCATAATTTGCCGCGTCACGAATATCAATTCTCCATCACGAACGCCAGTTTACAAGACCGACCGCTTATGGGCTCCTCCTTGCTTCCGAGTATGTGTGTTTGTACTTTGGACTTTTGTCCAACGGACTTGTGCACACACGCTCGGAAAATCCGACAACAGACATTTGTCCGCGGAAAATTTTAAAGCCTGCCATCCAACATTTGTCCGCGGAAAATCCGACAACAATTGTCCGATGGAGCGTACACACGGTCGGATTTTCCGCCAACAGCCTGTCATCGAACATTTCCCGTCGGAAAATCCGACAACAATTGTCCGATGGAGCGTACACACAGTCGGATTTTCCGCCAACAGCCTGTCATCACACAATTCCCGTCGGAAAATCCGATCGTGTGTACGAGGCTTTAAGGTTTGACCTCATATTATATGGTTTTGGTAAATCTGAAGACAAAAATCTGCAGACAATCTAATGGTGTGTTTGGAGCCTAAAGAAGTATTCATTCGCCCAGTAACACTACGACTAAACAAATGCAAAGGGGAAGAAAAAAAATAAAAAATAGCCCCTTTAACCAGAGCCCCCTCTTCCATTCACCTCTTTCCTCCCCCAACCCCCCCACCATACGAAAGTCAACAACTTATTTCATTTTTTGTTTGGAGAGCTCAGTCCAGCTTTATATTATTTGCGAAACATTTCATGTGTTGGAGGCAATTTTATGCATTCTGCTCCGGACTAATTTTGTTTCAAATTTATAAGCTGCTCCCTGATTGAATTTCACCTCTACTTCCCTCTCTCCTTTGTGATACTTTATTGTTATTTTCTAGCCATCCGAGCGGCAGAAAGAAAGAAAAATAATGAGATTCTGAAGCTTTTGGTAATCTCTCCTGTAAGAAAATAAACAAAAATAAAAATAAAATAACATAAAAAAGTAACAAAATTAAATAATAAAAAAAAAAAGTCTACAAAAACTTCTCGCTCTTTCATATTGCATACACAAAAAAAAATTGGTGCATTTTATATACAACCCCAATTCCAAAAAAGTTAGGCCCCTTTCACACTGGGGCGGTGGGGGCGTCGGCGGTACAACAGCGCTATTTTTAGCGCTGCTGTACCGTCGTTCTTGCAGCGGTATTCGGCCGCTAGCGGTGCGGTTCTACCCCCCGCTGGCGGCCGAAAAAGGGTTAAAATCCCTCGTACAGCGCGGCTATAGCCGCGGTATTGCCGCGGTATAGCCGCGCTGTCCCATTGATTTCAATGGGCAGGAGCGGGGAAGGAGCGGTGAATACACCGCTCCTTCCCCGCTCCAAAAAAGCGGTTTGCAGGACTTTTCTCACCGCCCTGCCTGCGCACCGCTTCAGTGTGAAAGCCCTCGGGCTTTCACACTGAACAAACAGTGGAGGCTGTTTAGGAGCGGTTTTCAGGCGGTATTTTTAGCGCAATACCGCCTGAAAACCGCTCCAGTGTGAAAGGGGTCTTAGGGGCCCTGTGTAAAATCGACATAAAAATCGACATAAAAACAATGCAAGGATTTACAAATCTCATAAAGCCATATTTTTTTTTTATAATAGAATGAATAGGGCGGCCCTTAAGCGCAAAATCACGTACTCGTACGTGATTCCTGTTTCCAGGTCTGGGGCGCACGTGCACCGCCGGGGTGGGGGCATGCACCCGGTGTGATTGGACACAGCGGGAGCAAATCAGCGGGTCCCGTGGGCCGCAGTGGCCGCCGATCGTTCACTGGGGAAGCAGAAAGGCGGTCTGCCAATGAAAACAAGGCAGACCGCCATTCTGCCACAGAGGAAGAGAGAGAGAGATCTTGTGTTCCTGCTAATCAGGAACACAGATCTCTCTCTTTCTCCAGTTAAACCATCCCCCACACAGTTAGAGATCACTCCCTAGGAGCACACTTAACCCTTTGATCACCCCTGATGTTAACCCCCTTCCCTGTCAGTGTCATTAGTACAGTGACAGTGCATTGTTTCTTTTTAGCATTGATCACTGGATTGGTGTCACTGATCCCCACCATTACTAGTAAAAACAATAAAAAAATTAAAAATGCATAAATCTATCTCATAGCAAGGCTATCACAGCAATCAGGTGACCCAGAACCGTGAGTACGGGACCTGGAGCTCCGAGTGAGAGCCCAGACTCGCATAGCGTGCTCCCAGCAACAAGACAGACATGTGGCCCCATAAAAAAAAAACCCAGTCCAGAGGGACCGCATATATGCGTAATGTCGGCGCTAAGGGGTTAACAACATGTTGGAGTTTTAGGAGAGGAATGTTGTCCCAGTCTTGCCAGATACAGGATTATAACTGTTCAGCAGTCCTGGGTCTTTTGTGTCATATCATATCAGGATGCACCAAATATTTTCAATTGGTGAAAGTTCTGGACTGCAGGCAGGCCAGTTAAGCCCCAGGAATCTTCTACTATGAAGCCATGCTGTTGTCATAGAGGCAGTGTGCGGTTTAGCATTGTTCTGCTGAAATGCGCAAAGCCTTCCCTGAAAAAGATGTTCTCTGATTGGAATCATATGCTGGTCTAATCCTAGAGAGATCCTTCAGCATCGGTGGTACCTTTCCAGATGTGTAAGTTGCCCATTCTATACGCACTAATGCCCCCCCAACCATCAGAAATGCAGGTTTTTGAACAGAGCGCTGATAACAAGCTAGAAGGTTCCTCTCCTCTTTAGCCTGGAGGACGTGGCCACCATAGTTGCTAAAAATAATGTCAAATTTTGATTCCTCTGTTCACAGAACAGTTTTCCACTTTGCAACAGACCATTTTAAATGGGCTTTGACCCAGAGAAGACTGCAGTGTTTCTGGATCATGTCCAGATATTAATATTATTATTATTATACAGGATTTATAATAATAATATCTGAACATGATCCAGAAACACTGCCGTCTTCTCTGGGCCAAAGCTCATTTAAAATGGTCTGTTGCAAAGTGGAGTACCGTTCTGTGGTCAGATATGGCTTCTTCTTTGCACAATGGAGTTTTACCCTGTATTTATTGGATGGTGCAGAGATCTATGTTAACAGACAGTGATTTCTGGAAGTATTCCGGAGCCCATGCAGTGATGTCCATCACAGAGTCATGTCTGTGTTTAATGCAGTGCCGTCTGAAGGGCCCAAAGATCAGCATCCAATATGGTGTTTTTGCCCTGTCCTTTCCGCACTCAGAGATTTCCTCAGATTCTCAGAATCTTTTGATGTTATGTACTGTAGATGATGGTATATTTAATTACATCAATACCAGGCACTTTCCCCCCTTCCTGCCCAGGCCAATTTTCAGTTTTCAGCACTGTCACTATTTAAATGACAATTGCGCGGTCATGCTACACTGTATCGAAACAACATTTTAATCATTTTGTTCCCACAAATAGATATTTCTTTTGGTGGTATTTGATCACCTCTGCGGTTTTTATTTTTTGCTAAACAAATAAAAAAAGACCAAAAATTTTGATTAAAAAATGTTTTTTCTTTGTTTCTGTTATAAAATTTTGTAAATAAGTACGTTTTCTCCTTCACTGATGAGCACTGATGAGGCTGCACTGACGGGCACTGATAAGGCGGCACTAAAGAGGTGGCACCAATGAGGTGGCACTGATGAGGTGACACTGATAGGCACTGACGATGGGCACTGATAGGCGGCACTGATGGGCACTGATAAGCGGTATTGATATGCAGCACTGATGGGCATTGATAGGCGGCACTAATGGGCACTCATAAGTGGCACTGGTGGGCACTGATGGGCACTGATAGGCGACACTGATGGGCACTGAAGGGCTGCACTGATGGGTACTTAGGAGTGGCATTGATAGGCGGCACTGATGGGCACTGATGGGTGGCAATGATAGATGGCACTGATGGGCATCACTGATGGCACTGGCTCTGGCAGGCATTGCTGATGGGCACTGATTGGCATCTGCCTGGGCACTGATTGGCATATCCCTGGTGGTCCAGGGTGGCATACCTGGTGGGCGTCCTTTGTGGGCATCCCTGGTGGTCCTGGGTGGGCATCCACGGAGGGGCTGCGCTAAAAAAAAATCAGCACAGACCCCCCTATCAGAGGAGCAGCCGATCGGCTCTCCTCTAGTCACGTCTGTCAGACGAGAGTGAGGAAAAGCCGATAAACGGCTCTTCCTGTTTACACTGTGATCTGCCGTGATTGGACATGGCTGATCACGTGGTAAAGAGCCTCCCTCAGACCAAGATGCGGTGTTTCAGAGTGACACACCACAACAGCGATCGCCGCGCCCCCTAGGGCCTCGCAATCGTGGCTTATTCAGCTGGACGTCATATGACGCCCAGTCAGGATAACTGAACCACTTCCCGACCGTCATTTTGCTACAGCTCCGGGTGGGAAGTGGTTAAGGTCTTTGCAATATTCCATTTTGAGGTGGCTTCCACCCTGTAATGGTATGGAGCCGAGCAGGGGGGCCATCTTCCCCTCACTCGGCAGCCAGCCAAGCAGAGGACAGGATCCGATCGCCTCCGCCGCTGCCGGCTGCTCCGGTAAGTGGCGGAGGGCACCGGAGCGCGGTGGAAAGGGGGGCCCTCTCCCGCCACCGATAAAAGTGAGCTCACAGCGAATCCGCCGCTGAGACCACTTTTATCTGAAAGCAGACCACCCGCTGAAGAAGTAGATACGGAGGTTATAGCAGGTTATCATTTTGTTCCCACAAATAGAGCTTTCTTTTGGTGGTATTTGATCACCTCTGTGGTTTTTATTTTTTGCGCAACAAATAAAAAAAGACCGAAAATTTTGAAAAAAAACAAGTTTTTCTTTGTTTCTGTTAAAATTTTTTGTAAATAAGTACGTTTTCTTCTTCAATGACGGGCACTGATATGGCTGCACTGACGGGCACTGATACGGCGGCACTGATGAGCACCAATGAGGTGGCACCAATGAGGTGGCACTGATGAGGTGGCACTGATGGGCACTGATAATGGGCACTGATAGGTGGCACTGATGGGCACTGATAGGTGGCACTGGTATGCGGCACTGATGGGCACTCATAGGTGGCACCGATGGGCACTCATAGGTGGCACTGATGGGCACTCGTAGGTGGCATTGATGGGCACTCGTAGATGGCATTGATGGGTAGTTATGGGTGGCACTGATAGTTGGCACAGATGGGCATGGATGGGCACTGATAGGTGGGCACTGATAGGCACAGATGGGCACTGACAGGTGGCACCGATGGACACTGATGGGTGGCACTAATGACACTGATTGTTTGCAGTGATGCCCCTAAGGGTGGCATTGCTGGGCATCACTGCAACATAATGGTGCCAATCAGTGCCCATTTGTGGGCACTGATTGGCACAGATTGGACACTGACTGGGCACACTGGGCACATGTGGATGGCCATGGGGTACATACCTGGCCATCCACATGTTGCCCCTTTCCTGGTGGTCCTAGTGGCGATCCCTGGTGGTCCAGTGGGGTGATCTGAGGGGGGGCTGCGCTGATAAACAATCAGCGCAGACCCCTCCTGCCAGGAGAGTCGCCGATCGGCTCTCCTCTACTTGCGTCTGTCAGACGCGAGTGAGGAAGAGCCGATCAACGGCTCTTCCTATTGACATCGTGATCAGCCGTGATTGGACACGGCTGATCATGTGGTAAAGAGCCTCCATCAGACTGACACACCGATCCACCGATCGCCGCGATGCGCGCCCCCATGTTATCCTGTTGGACGTCATATGACGCCCAGTCAGGATAACTGAACCACTGCCCGGCCGTCATCTGCTATGGGCCGGGCGGGAAGTGGTTAAAAACAGTCATTTTCGGTTTCGGCACCAAAATTTCCATTTTGTGCACCTCTAATTATGATATTTGCCAGCGCGTGCATCAGGTCTGGGGGCTCTTTAGAGGAGTAGAGGTGTACGGGGGCAGGGTGGTTTTCAGGAAGCTGTATACAGTACAAACACCCCCCCCCCCCCGGTTGGGTCACAAACACCACCCCTCCCAAGGGCAGTCGCCAGCCCTGCATTTACTCACCCTGCGTCTCCTGCTCCACGGGTTCACGGCGGGTTTCCCTGCGTCTCCTCCCTCCTCCTCCTCCTCGGCAGCCAACAGGATCGCTTCTCCTCTCAGCCAATCGGGTGACGGGTCTCCTCTCAGCCAATCGGGTGACGGGTCTCCTCTCAGCCAATCGGATGACAGGGCCCCCCCTTCCTGATTGGCCAGTAGGAGAATCAGGAAGACAATAGCAAATATTAATTTGCTATATTCACGCAACTGGGTGGGCTCAGGATGCAGCGCTCTGCGCCCCGAGCCCACCCTTTTTTGAAGCCAGTCAGAGCTTCAGGCTCTAATCACGTGCTTCTAAAAAAAACAAACCCCATTGGAATCAATGCGTCCGGTGCCCTGCATGCAGATTAGGAGCCGGGCGCATGGATTAGGGGGGGGGGGGCGGCGTCCCTGTGCCCCCTATGGACGGGCCGCCACTCTATAGTACCCTGCCCGGCCCTCCCATCAGCCATGATCTGCCTTCACTGCATAGAGAAGCTTAGAGGCCACGTGACGAATAAACAAAGATCTAAAATAAGGTATAAATGAAAAGAGAAGGGTTTTGTTTGAAAATGTTATTAGCATGTTGATGAAGGGGGTGGGTGTGGGGGGGGGGGGGGGGGCTGGACCAGAAAGGGTAACATATAAGCAGTTTTAAACATATAGATTTGGGCACCTCTGTAAAATGTTAAAACCTACGAATGGATTTCAAATATATGAACGAAAAAAAAAAAAATCGGTTGGCATTTACCAGACTTGTTTGAACATAATAACCGTTTGATTGAACTGCTTATGCCTCCGGCTCTCCATGTATGACACATAATTAATTTAAATGCAGATGGTGACATTTGAAGGCAGACCCTTTCATAGTAACCCGTGAAGGTTGTCAATAGCTTTGATTTACGGTAAGGGGGCTTATTCATAAAAGGCGGAAAATATTACTTTGCATTTTTCACGGGAGCTTTG
Organism: Lithobates septentrionalis; assembly: GCA_037952835.1. NCBI lineage: Eukaryota > Metazoa > Chordata > Amphibia > Anura > Ranidae > Lithobates > Lithobates septentrionalis. The sequence continues at coordinate 765,783 of JBBDGP010002109.1, forward strand.
ACAGTTTTGCTTATTTAGGAAACCAGCTCAACGGAGGGTAATTGCAGCATTTCATCTTTCTTTTTTTTTTTTGCACATTTTTCAGATCAGCCTTTTCCCGGCAATTCACTAATATATCATTGTCAGCTTTTTTGCTCATAGATAGGGAAGATAAAAATAAAAAAACTGAAAATTTCCTATCAAATACTCACCATAATTTTCCTTTCCTGATGGGCTCCATGGCAGTATACGTTTGGGGGGGGGGGCAGCTGCCCTCCTTCCCACCCCCTAGGACCCCACTCCCATAGGACCTCACTCCCATAAATCCTATGGGGTGAGAGCGAGTCATGAGTAGGCTGGTTACAGAACACGGCCTCTGGCTCAGCCTGAAAATTTATGGGAGTGGGGTCCTATGGGGTGGGAGCGAGGCTAGTTTACTCCCAAAAAGAGTAACTAGCCTACTTTCAGGCTGAACCAGAGGCCGTGTTCCGTAACTAGCCTACTCATGACACTGAGAGGCAGGGGCGTTGCTAGGTCTACAAAAGATCTGGGGCTAGAGAAAGTCATACGCTTGGGCGGGCATACACATGTATATACAGTAATATACGTGCATGTGTATATATATCCCCAGAGAGCCCCCCACTTACATCAGGGTCCCCCGAGCCCCCCCTTACATCAGGGTCCCCAGAGAGCCCCCCCCTTACATTAGGGTCCCCAGAGAGCCCCCCCTTACATCAGGGTCCCCAGAGAGCCTCCTCCTTACATCAGGGTCTCCAGAGAGCCTCCTCCTTCCATCAGAGTCCTCAGAGAGCCTCCCCCTTTCATCAGGGTACCCAGAGGGCCCCCCTTACATTAGGGTCCCCAGAGAGCCTCCCCCTTAAATCTGGGTCCTTAGAGAGCCTCTGCCTTAAAATCAGGGTCCCCAGAGAGCCTCTCCCTTGCATCAGGGTCCCCAGAGAGCCTCCCCTCCCCTTGGGGACCCCAGCAGAGACTCGGGGCTATTGGCCCCAGATTCTGGGCTATAGCCCCAAAAGCCAACCTCTAGCGACGCCCCTGCTGAGAGGTAACTCCTGCTGCCATGGAGCCCATCAGGAAAGTAAAATTACAGTAAGTATTTGATAGGAAATTTTCAGTTTTCCTGAAACTCTCAATGGCAGCTTACGTTTGGGAACTAACTAGCCCAAAAAACAAGGGTGGGATAGCGAAAAAAAAGTAAAGTTTCCAACATAGCATTTAGCCAACAGAAACCTTATGGATAGATACTAACAGTATAAGGAAGCTACACCACAATGAGCCAGAACAACCTTAATGGAAGACATGTCACCTCCCTACAAATATTCTTGGCACCCTTTCGCAGGGAGCCCACTCCTGGTTAGGTGTGTTGTCACTGCTTCCATAGGAATCAAGCCCTAGGCTCTATAAGACTATTGGCTAGCTGGAATGACCCATCCAGCGATGATTCTGGATGATATCTCCATCCCGCTGGTTCTGTTAGAGAAAGAGAGATGTCCTAAAACTCTAATGCCGCGTACACACGGTCGTACTTTTCGTCTACAAAAGTCAGACAGCCTGTCCGACAGACTTCCGGCAGACTTTCGGTGGACTTGCGGCGGACTTGCGGCCTACTTTCTAACGAACGGACTTGCCTACACACGACCACACAAAAGTCGGTCGGATTCGTACGTGATGACGTACACCGGACTAAAATAAGGAAGTTCATAGCCAGTAGCCAATAGGTGCCCTAGCGTGGCTTTTTGTCCGTCGGACTAGCACACAGACGAGCGGATTTCGGGGTCCGTCGTAGTTACGACGTAAAGATTTGAAGCATGTTTCAAATCTAAAGTACGTCGGATTTGAGGCTAAAAAAGTCAGTTGAAAGTCCGGAGAAGCCCACACACGATCGGATTACCAGCCAGCTTTAGTCCGTCAGCGTCCGTTGGACTTTTGTAGACGAAAAGTACGACCGTGTGTACGCGGCATAAGCAAGGCTATAGCTTGAGAGCATGTTCCAAATATCCCAACATCCATGGCATGGAACCAGTTATCCTTGGTGGTCCTGCATATGGGAGGAACAAAACTTTTGTCCTCATAGGGTGCCGAAGCCACCTCAGATTGCAACCCGGTATGGATATAAACACTACCCACACTTGGCAACAAGGCCCAGATCCCGGCAAACCTCCTGACTGAGGAAAACAAGAACTCTAAAACCTCGTACACACTACCAGATTGTTGGCAGGGGATTGTCTGTTGACAGACTGTTGTCCTAAAATCTGACCGTTAGTACGCTCCTTTTGACAATTGTTGTCCAACTTTCTGCCAACGAATGTTGGATGACAGGCTAGTAAATTTTCGGTGGACAACGGTTGGCTGTCAGATTTTCCGATGGTCAGTACAGAAATCCGTCACACAAAAGTTGAAAGTACAAACACGCATGCTCGGAATAAATGCTCACCAAACACGAAATTAGCCCCCGAAAGTGGCCCAAAGGGTGGTGCTCAAGAGCTTAAATTCCTCGTAGTACGTCACTACCTTCGTGTTTGTTGGCCGACAGTTGTGTACTGTTAGTATGCAAGACAAGATCCTGGCAAAAATCAGAGGCTCCGTTGGCCAACAATCGTACCGTGTGTACGAGGCTTTTAGAGAGGCTGCCTTCATGACCGAACCTTTACTTAGAAATGGACCAGCGGCGACCTGTCTATTAGGGGTGCCCAGGTGCCGCCCCCTCTATCCTCGCCACCCACTGTATGAATAATGGATAGATTCATGCATAGCATGAATCTATCCATGGCCACCGCAGCCACCCCCTATTCAGGCGTCTGACCCCTCTCATGACGCCGGCACCTGAAATACAGTGGTGGGGGGGGTGTTTTTTTGAAGCACCTGATTAAAGCCATAGGCTCTAATAGGCTTCAAAATAGGGTGGCTCTTGGCACAGAGCATTGTGCCATTAGCCCACCCAAGTGTTACAACAGTGAATGAACATTCGCTGTTGTAACACTAATCCTCAATCCGGCCAATCAGAAGCGGGTGTGAGACCTGTTTTCTCATTGGCTGAAAAGAGAAGACTCCCAATTGGCCGCCGAGAAGGGGGGAGGAAACAGAAGCCGCCGCCGTCGTGGAGACCCATGGAAAGCAGGGGAACGGGAGGCAACCGCCAAGCATGGGAAGCCACTATGGGGGAAGTGTGACCGACGGTCCCACCGACCGACTGACCAACATAGTGTTTGCCGCCCCCCCCCCAAAAAAAAGAAAATTCCACCGGCCGCCACTGAACTGGACTGAAAGGCATCCCATCTGGAACAGAAACCTGCCAAAGGGTCCTAAAGGATCTGATTCTGGCAAACTTCCTGCTGAGGATAAAGAGGGAATGAAAACATGACACACAACCCTTACTCCAACTGGACTTGAGGTGATCCCACCTGGACCTGTAAGTCACCAAAGGACCCTTCCTCCACTAAGACATTCTGCTGCTCTGTCCTTCTGTTCAATTTCGCACAGCTGTCCCCCATGTGACCCGGTCGCCACGTCTTCCAAAAGATAGGAAACTTCATACGAAATGGTCCTATGAGTGATGAGGACACAAAAGAAACGCGGCCTCTGGCTCAGCCTGAAAATTTATGGGAGTGGGGTTCTATGGGGTAGGAGCGAGGGCGGGGCTACTCAACATATTATATTTTTTTATTTTTGTACCCACCATAAAATCCTTTTCTCTGAGTACATTGAAGGACACAGCCGGATCAGTAGGGTGATGGGTACTTCGCCACCTGCAGAACAGGGACGTGTGGTGAGGTGAGTGGCTGGTGAGGCACTGGCAATCAGAACCACATACACACAGGTTACATACACCACGATCGTTAGAGCGACAGCAATAATTCTATCCCAGTGACGCGGGGGGGTGGGGCCGAGTCATACATTCAGCGGCTATGGACGCCAAATGCTGGACTCGGGAGCGCGCCCGCAAGGTGACCCCCTTAGGAGAGCGTGTTTCCTAGGGGGTTATCTGATGTGGGGAGGAGCTGCGAGAGCCACCGGCAGACCAGAAGACGAGGATCGGGGCCACTCTGATCAAAAAGAGCTGCACAGTGGAGGTAAGTATGATATGTTTGTTTAAAAAAAAAGACGAACCCTTATGCCGCATACACACGGTCGGACTTTTCGACCGGACTTGTCTGACGGACGCCGACGGACCAGATCCGGCGAACAATCCGATCGTGTGTGGGCTTCACCGGACCTTCAGCGGACTTTTCCAGTCTCAAATCTGACGGACTTTAGATTTGGAACATGCTTCAAATCTTTATGTTGTAACTCCGCCGGACCCAGAAATCCGCTCGTCTGTATGCTAGTCCGACGGAGAAAAGCCGACGCTAGGGCAGCTAATGGCTACCGGCTATCAACTTCCTTATTTTAGTCCGGTGTACGTCATCACGTACGAATCCGTCGGACTTTGGTGTGATCGTGTGTAGGCAAGTCCGGTCGTTAGAAAGTCCATTGAAAGTCCACCAAAAGTCTGTCGAAAGTCTGTCGAAAGTCTGTCGGACGGCCTGTCGGACTTTTGTAGCTCAAAAGTCCAACCATGTGTACGTGGCATTACAATCACTTTAAACATGTAACCTGTAAACATTTTTAAAGCGTCGCCTATGGAGATTTTTAAGTACTGAAGTTTGGCGCCATTCCACAAGTGTTCGCAAATTTAAAGCGTGACATGTTAGGTATCTATTTACTCAGCGTAACATCATCTTTTACATTTACATTTTACAAAAGAATCGGGCTAACTGTAGTTTTTTTTTTATTCATGAAACTGTTTATTTAAAAAAAAAAATAAATTGCTGCGCAAATACCGTGTGACATAAAAAGTTGCAATGACCACCATTTTATTCTCTAGGGTGTCAGCTAATATATATATATAATGTTTGGGGGTTCTGAGTAATTTTCTAGCAAAAGAATTATGATTTTTACATGTAGGAGAGAAGTGTCAGAATTGGCCTGGGTGGTAAGGGGTTAATTACCATAAGTAATATACAAATTATTATGAATTGTTTTTAAGGTCATTTACTATATTTTCAAAAACTGTACTCAAACAGGTGGCACAACTGACAAATTACTGAAGTTTGAAGTTTCAATTTCACAGTAAATAGATAAATAATAAATGATTAGATTATGACATATAGTATATAAATATATGATTTAGCTTGTACCTTTTCAGCAGGCAACAGATTCTCATTCTCCCTCTTAACTGTGTGAGAATAACATGGGATTGTGGGGCAAATCTTATACCCACAAACACATGTTTTTTTCCTTCTAGTTAAGAGAGCTGGGCTGGAAGGGAGCATTTGTCTTTTGGACACGCCCCCTTCTATAACGAGATAATGAGGGATAATGGCCCCTATGTTGACATACCACCTTTAATGTGGAGTTCCACCCAAAAATGGAACTTCCACTTTTTGGATTCCTGACCCCCTCCGGTGTCACATTTGGCACCTTTCAGGGGGGAGGAGGGAGCAGATACCTGTCTAATACAGGTATTTGCTCCCACTTCCTGGCATAGATCACAGCAGAGCTTGCGGTGACCTACGCCACTTCCGGCGCCTACACTGTCCTCCCCCCGCTGTATTCTGGGAGACACAGAACACAGCAGGGACCAGAGAGGATGCACAGCGCGACTCACCCATGCGCAGTAGGGAACACGGCTTCACTTCCTTATTCCCTTACCGAGGATGGCGGCGGCAGCAGCCGAGAGCCGACGGGCGGAACGGCTTCGGCTGCCGACATCGCTGGCTCCCTGGACAGGAAAGTGCCCATATATTAAAAGTCAGCAGCTTCAGTATTTGTAGCTGCTGGCTTTTAATATTTTTTTTTTCGGTGGACCTCCGCTTTAAGCCTCGGTCCGTTCCTCCCGTATAGTTGCCTGCTGAATAAGCACCCTCCACAGACAGTAGTAGCACCTCCTGAAAGCGTGTCAGTGGCTGCTATACTGCCTTCTGAAAAAGCAATCCACTGCGGATCCAGCAAGTGCTGAAAGGAGGAGAGAGCAGAGTGCTATAGGGATGTGCTTCTCTTTTACTGCCCAGTCAAAGGGTGGGGGAGGCACCAAACCTGTAAGTGTTACTTAAAGCATTTCAAAAAATCCCCGACTAGGACACCCCCCCTACACAAAACACTAAACAGTTATTACATTTGTGAAATTCCTTGAGAAAAGCCTGATTGAATTTTCAGGAAGTCAGCTCTGTAATTCAAAAAAAAAAAAAAAATGCAGCATGTATTCTGCTAAAGAGTGTTAGAACAGTGATTACATCACACCCTCTTCTCCATAATTGAACTACATTTCCCATAAATCCTTGGGATTGGAGTGAATGTGGGAGGTACACTAGGCCTGTACATGTGTAGCACCCTGATGTTTAGACCCCTTTCACACTGGGGCGGTTTGCAGGCGGTATTGCGCTAAAAATACCGCCTGCAAACCGCCCCTAAACAGCCTCCGCTGTTTGTTCAGTGTGAAAGCCCGAGGGCTTTCACACTGAAGCGGTGCACTGACAGGACGGTGAAAAAAGTCCTGCAAACCGCTTCTTTGGAGCGGGGAAGGAGCGATGTATTCACCGCTCCTTCCCCGCTCCTGCCCATTGAAATCAATGGGACAGCGCGGCTATACCGCGGCAATACCGCGGCTATAGCCGCGCTGTACGAGGGATTTTAACCCTTTTTCGGCTGCCAGCCGGGGGTAAAACCGCACCGCTAGCGGCCGAATACAGCTGCAAGAACGACGGTACAGCAGCGCTAAAAATAGCGCTGTTGTACCGCCGACGCCCCCACCGCCCCAGTGTGAAAGGGGCCTTAGGCAGGGTTGCTATCAAATTTAGTTGCCAGGTGATAGTTGCCTTGGCCAGTTATTAGGAGATCAATTGATTTCCCCCTAATTCTCTCATTTCTGCATTTCTCTCTCCTGTCACTAGGTGGCATTCTAGCTGGTAAGACAAGGGCAAAGCAAGGACAGATTAACGATGAATGGGGTGTCTCAGCCAATGGGCAGGGATTTTCTTAGGTCCCTTGGCCTGCTGGGGGCGCCTATTTATTTGGGTGGAGTCAGGTGATCGGGGTTCTGTGCCACCCAGACGGCTGTCCGTCTTAAAGCTGAACCCCTGGAGTTCAGCTTTAAGATTAAATCCTTACAGGAAGTCCCCAAGTTACGAACACAATAGGGACTGTAGGGTTGTTCGTAAGTCGAAGTTGTTCGTAAGTCGCAACACTGCATTTGTTAGTGTAACTTCCGGTCGGAACATTGCATTCGTAACGTCCGCCTGTGCATGGATGTGGGATGTTCCGGGCGCTTGTTATCTGGGGCTCTTCTGGCCCTGGCAGTACGTAAGTAAGTAGGAGTCGTTCGTAACTCGGGGACTGCCTGTAGTTCTTTTCTCATCGTTACATTGTCTCTAAAGAATTCAGGAGGATTACAGTAACTTTGTCTTACCATATAAAGTACCACTAATTGAATCCAAGATTGGCTGTGTTTGAAAATGTAATGTGACCTTTGTATACCAGAGAATACCAGGAGACGCGATGCCTGCACTCTTGGTGGTTGAAGGTCAGGAGCGAAGCATTCTGGGAAGTGTCTGTCAATTACCGGCCAAGTGACACACAAGGACACGCTGCGACTTGCTTGTCACCACCCACCCGCCTGGGCGCAGCCGACTTGTAACATCCCCATCAGAAAATGTCAGGGAAGGTTGCGGCAGATCAAGCAGGCGAGCGCAGCCTCATCTGTCTAAATGACAATACCGTGTCAGATATTTAAATATACAACTGGAGGACAAACATGGGGTCACCAGGAAAAAAAAAAATAGAAAATGGATTGAAAAAGGTGAAAGTTACATTCATAATGAATGAATGATCAACATACAACTTCAGACAGAAAGAGGAAAATCTATTTACACGCCTCGACTGCTGACATGGTTCCCCCCACTGGGAAGTCTCTGCTGTTTAAACGTTCATTTTTATATCATTTTTTTAACATTTGAATAATTTTAAATTATTCTATTTTTATTAATGTGTTCTGTTTTCCAATGGGCAAAGTATTTGTTGTTCTTTGTCCCATCTTCCTAGGTGCTGTTTAAGGCTAGCTGTGAGGTTAGACATGGCGCCCCTCCTCCTTCTACAGCTGCCCAAAAAGTAAAAGTAGAAACTTCCATCTCATTTGAAATTCATTAAAAAGCTTTTATTTATTAAGGATATCAGATACAGCCAACATGTTTCAGGGCCAGGATGCGCCAATCTTCAGGGCTTGGGCTATGACTGGTGAAATAATCAGTAAGAAGTGATATAGAGAGCCTGAAACTGAGGCTGGATACAACCAAACACCCAGAGGGTTTATGGGAGAGGTAAGGACCCTTTATGGGACAGGTATGGACCCTTTATGGGAGAGGTAAGGACCCTTTATGGGACAGGACACTCCAAAAGACATGCTGTTAGGTTTATTGGCTTCTGTCCAAAAATTGGCCCTGGTGTATGGGTGTGAGTTGGGGACCTTGGATTGCAGACCCCTTGGGGGTGGGGACCGATGTGGGTGTGGTGGAGCGCTGTGTAGATTGATGGCACTACATGGGTACCTTAAATATATAAAAATAATAATATAGTGGATGGGCATCTTGATGGGATGCAGTGTGCGGGGATGGGGACAATTGTGGGTGCTCACTCAGGTTGAACTGGATGGACTGGTGTCTTTATTCAACCTTACTAACTATGTAACTATGTATGGACCCTTTATGGGAGAGATATGGACCCTTTATGGGAGAGGTATGGATCGTTTATGGGAGAGGTATGGATCCTTTATGGGAGAGGTATGGACCCTTTATGGGAGAGATATGGACCCTTTATGGGAGAAGTATGGATCCTTTATGGGAGAGGAATAGATCCTTTGTGGGAGAGTTATGGATCCTTTATAGGAGAGGTATGGACCCTTTATGGCAGAGGAATGGATCCTTTATGGGAGAGGTATGGATCCTTTATGGGAGAGGTATGGACTTTTTACGGTTGAGGACCCTTTATGCTTTATGGGAGAGTTATGGATCCTTTATGGGAGAGGTATGGATTCTTTATGGGAGAGTTATGGCCCCGTAGAAGACGTCACGTATGACGAAACATGTAGGGCGTGGCCTCGCAGTGCTTGCCATCACGTGTTCTTTGTTTGCACGGGCGTTCAGCCTCTGTTTTTATGCCGGCTTTTTAGTTTTAAATGATTTTTATACTGGAATTTTTTGTATACATACCTGTGGTTTATTTTAACCAATAAATCCCTATTATTATTACTACACCATTGGAGTTTTTCCCCTTCTTTTCTTAAATATGGATCCTCCCAATCCTGAGTCTCCCTTCTGATGCTGTAGCATTGGGACCAATCGGATCAGCTTGGAGTCGGTGGTGCACGCTAACAGGACCCGGACACCAATATTCCAGCTGTCCCCGCAGAGGGTTATATCTGCAAGCCCGTATGACCTCGCCATAGAGGAGGTCCAACGAATGGGGTAAGGGCACATCCATTACTCCTCTTCTGCAATCAATGGTGGTTTGGAAGCATTTTCACATCTTATCACTCTTCTGCTTCTGATGTGATACAAAGGAAACAAAAAAAGGCGCCTCTAAGTGCAGAAGATTAACAATTTTAATGCCCCAAAAAGGGTTAAAAACACTTACAGAAAGGAAGTGGTAATTAGGCACATCATAACTTGAGCTGCATTGGAAGGGATGACGGTCAGAGGAAGCCTTCAGATGGAATGGATGTGATCACTGAACACAGCGGTGTGGGACACAGGGACATCACATCCTCGTCCAGGCTGTCTGTTTGCGGTTCAGGCTGGTTATTGAGCCGCCCTGTGGATGACATCACTTCCGGGTTCGTCTTCCTTCCAGCTGATGACGCCGGCCTCACAGCGGCTCCCTGTGTCCCACACCGCTGTGTTCAGTGATCACATCCATTCCATCTGAAGGCTTCCTCTGACCGTCATCCCTTCCAATGCAGCTCAAGTTATGATGTGCCTAATTACCACTTCCTTTCTGTAAGTGTTTTTAACCCTTTTTGGGGCATTAAAATTGTTAATCTTCTGCACTTAGAGGCGCCTTTTTTTGTTTCCTTTGTGTTAATATAGAGCCTGCTTCAGTCTTACAAAAGTTGCAGCCCTTTCTGCTGAAGATTATCCCATCATCCCATCATATCCACCTACACTTCTCTTATTATTTTGGACTGCCTAATTGTAGTAGAGACATTATCTGGATCATGTTAGTCCTGTGCTCCCTATAAACCCCTTTTTTATTTTCTGATGTGATACACCAAAGGAACGTTTTTTTCTTCTCTTTTTTTCTTTTTCACTCAATTTTAGGCAACCTGTTTTCACGGACTGAATGTGGTGTCTTCTAAAATGATTGAGTGATCAATCGTACCTTCAGGATTTTCACTGTTTTGGAATATATTTTTTCACATTCTTTCATTTTTTATTTTCATTGAGATATAATTTAATGCACTATTTGTATCTACTGTTTTGGTATTTTCTTGTGTTGGGATTCAAACACATTGTGGCTCCGGTTATTATCCCAAGGAGCGTTCTAATTATACTACTTCAATATATATTTTGCTAGCGCACACATTTTAATTTAACTATGTAACTATGTATGGACCCTTTTTGGGAGAGATATGGACCCTTTATGGGAGAGGTATGGACCATTTATGGGAGAGGTATGGATCCTTTATGGGAGAGGTATGGACCCTTTATGGGAGAGATATGGACCCTTTATGGGAGAAGTATGGATCCTTTATGGGAGAGGAATAGATCCTTTGTGGGAGAGTTATGGATCCTTTATAGGAGAGATATGGACCCTTTATGGCAGAGGAATGGATCCTTTATGGGAGAGGTATGGATCCTTTATGGGAGAGGTATGGACTTTTTACGGTTGAGGACCCTTTATGCTTTATGGGAGAGGTATGGATTCTTTATGGGAGAGTTATGGATCATTTATGGGAGAGTTATGGATCCTTTATAGGAGAGATATTGATACTTTATGGGAGAGATATGGACCCTTTATGGAAGAGGTATAGACCCTTAATGCTTTATGGGGGAGGTATGGAGCCTTTATGGGAGAGGTATGGATCCTTTATGGAAGAGGTATGGATCCTTTATAGAAGAGGTATGGATCCTTTATAGAAGAGGTATGGATCCTTTATGGACGAGGTATGGATCTTTTATGGAAGAGGTATGGATCCTTTGTGGGAGAGGTATGGCTCCTTTGTGGGAGAGGTATGGCTCCTTTATGGAAGAGGTATGGATCCTTTATGGAAGAGGTAAGGACCCTTTATGGGAGAGGTAAGGACCCTTTATGGAAGAGGTAAGGACCCTTTATGGGAGAGGTAAGGACCCTTTATCGGAAGAGGTATGGACCCAATTCCATGGTCTCATTTCTGGGCACTAGACTGCTGCCTCTCTGACTGGTTATGGTTAGAAATTAATAGTAAAACTTCCACCTCACTTGAAATAAATGTTCATATGCCGTTAGGGCATGCCAGCTTGTATCCAGCCTCAGTTTCAGGCTCTCTATATCATCCTGATTATTTCACCAATCACTGTTCAAACCCTGGAGAAGGGGCATCTTGATCCCTAAATGTGTTGTCTGTATCTGTTGTCACTAAGAATAAACATTTTTTACAAATGACGAGAGCTCCTGATCCCTAAACGTGTTGCCTGTATCTGTTGTCCCTAAGAAAAAACATTTTTAACAAGTGATGAGAGCGCCTAGTAGAAATGATTAAATCTTTATTTCGTAGGGACATCAGATAAAGCCAACAAGTTTCAGGGTCAGGAAGCCCCCTTCTTCAGGGCTTGGACAATGATTGCTGAAATAATCAGGATGAAGTGATATAGAGGGCCTGAAATCAAGGTTGGATACAATCAAAAACCAGAAGGGTGTCCTATAGACTTTTTCCCTATCAGGTACAAAAAATATATTTTGCTGACTACTGTTCAATATGCATCAAGGTAATTTAGAAGAACCTTTCAGGTTACAGGGAAAGTAACATTCTTTCCGTACTCTAAAAACTTCCGATGGAGGTCAAGGGACGAGTGGCGAGAGGAAATATTAATAATTCCGAATCCTAATAAAGCTCGCTCTCTAAATGGCGTCTTTTCTCTGCCAAATTCTAAAAGCCGACCACTTCACCGAGATCGCAAATGAGATGCTGGCCAGCCCGAGACTGTTAAGACAGGAAAGAGAATTTCACGTTATCAATTTAATGCTGCATGTGACGAACGACACGAGATGACCTTCTGCAAATGTCAGCGCTTGATTTACAAACTGCTTCCAAATAGCAGGCCGTTTCCCGCGGCGCTGAGACTAGTACGAACGGGACACTTCAAATTAGTGACACTGAAGAAGTCCTGTGATCCTTTGAAAGTGTATAGTCAGATACCGAAAGATTGTCTACTATGCCTGTTCGGTTATGCACCACCATCATCCTCTTCGTCGGCAATGGGACCTCTAGATTTTTCACAATGGGCCCATATATGTCTCTTGGTTTCCCGCAGGACCATTATGTCTCATTGGATTACATCAACACCACCCAATCTACTGGCGGTGAAAAAAGTTATGTAATCACACTTCTACCTGAAGAGACTAGACACCATTATACTGAATTTCGTTCTACTTCACAATTTTTCATGAGATGGCGTAAATATATGGAGGTCACGTTCACCCAAAAAGTCCTACAAGAAATCATGCAACCATTCCACTGGTATCTGAAGAGAGATCTTACCAATTCACCGGGCAACCTCAAAGTATCCAACCTGTCTGACCCCTCCGCCATAGGACAACCACAGATTCCTGCAGCTCTTTGACGTCCATGACTTTCTTCTATCTAAAATCAGTAACATCATTCCTTCTTATTGTTGTAACTAGGCCAATTTCTGAGATCACTAGTTAATCATGTCCAAAATTCTGCTTCCACTCCTGAGGGTAATATGGTATAAGATGTCACTTCTATATGCATTACATTGTTATACTACTGCCGTGTAGGTAAATATCAACCACCCGTCTTCCTCCCCCTCCCCCTTTCCCCCCATCCCACCCCCCCTACTTAGAATTTAACCTCATTTGTTGAATCAAATCTATACGTGTACATGCTTTAGAGCATAGGTGTTTGACTGATAGTGGAGATGGGCTGTTTGTTGCACCTGGGTTGTCCGTGAGGGATGAAAGAAGCAAGTTTGGAGCAGCTGCACTTGTTCATTGCAGGAAATGCGCACAATTGCAAGCTTTCCCACCACATACAAAAATGCGTAGAGCTTTTGCAGTCGTGCGGCTGAGCTAGTAAATCTTAATGGTACCCCTCATACATCCAGAAAAGTGAGCACAAAGTACCAAAGTACCCTTTGGTCAAGGGTCATGGATTTCTTAAGCACATTTTTCGTCCCTAGGACAGGACAGCCCCGTTGAAATAACAAAAAGCAAAAACTGTGCATGCGCTCCATCACACCTGCATAGGGGTCTTAGGATATACTTCCTCTTACTTGCTGTCCCATTAACACCCTGTCACACAGGGTGTCACCAGTACATAAAAAATATTTATATATACATACGTGCACAGAATATGTAATTTATTTTTATTTTTTTGAGAGACCTGATTGGTTTTCCCAAACATGCAAGCAGAATTACCTGGTAGATTTTGGAGAAGATCAAGGGATTCAGGAGTCTAGGATGCCTGAATAGTTTGGTCATTTCTGAGTAGTACTATAGTGTGTATAACTTACGCTTACACAGCTTCAAGTGGACATATTGTGCGACACCATTTATTTTAAAGCCAAAGCCTTTCCCTTTGAGTCCTGTGGGTGGGGTGCAGGACAGAAAAAGGCAAATAAAGCAATTACAGTGGAACCTTGGATTACGAGCATAATCCGTTCCAGGAGAATGCTTGTAATCCAAAGCGCTCGCATATCAAAGCGAGTTTCCCTATAGAAGTCAATGGAAACGAAGATAATTCGTTCCGCATTAACTTCTATTGCATGCAATACCGCATGTGGCCAGAGGTGGGGGGCGCCTGAGAGCCTCGGAAATACTCGGGGACAGCTCGGCTGAACTCAGAAAGGCTCGGAAACACTCGAGAACGGAGTATTTCTGAGTGTTTCCGAGTGATTGCGAACGGCTCCGAAACCATTCCGAGTGTCGCCGACGCCCCCGCACCTCTTGCCAAACGCGGTTCTGCACACCCCATTTGCTTGACTCCTGCTCGTTTTGCGAGACAACACTCGCAAACCGAGTCAGGATTTAAAAAAAAAAAGCTGCTCGTCTTTCAAAACGCTCGTTAACCGCGTTACTCGTAAACCAAGGTGCCATTGTACAAGAATTCTAATTATTTCCCCTTTAACTAAAAATGTTTTTTTTTTAATCTGGATTTCCATTGGAGGGACTTCCCTTCACTACCTGTTCTGACCGGAAGTGAGGGTAAATCGCCCCAACAGGGACGCAAATGGCAACAAAAGCATGGAATCCACTTGGTAAAAAGTCCAATGAGAGTGCCAAACTAAATATTTTAATAATGATGTTTATCCAAGCCAACATAAAACAATGTGTTTCAGGGGCACGAACATCTCTCCTTTTATCAGGGTTCAATTTTTATTTATACTGGAGGGGACATAAAATGGCACAATTACCCAGATTATTTTTTTTGTATTGATGAATTTGGACCAATTTAGACCAAGCTTCTGACCATTACAACATCTGGCCCTTCTTTTCACCCATTTCACCATCGTTCCTGATGAAATGGATTAATCTGTGAAACGTGTTGCCCATCTATTGTTGGGTAAATTATTGATACAAAACGTTAGCGATACAAAATGAATGGGTGCAAATCGCACTGCAAAGAATTGCATGTGATCTGAACAGGAATGTGGTGCGTTTCCTGTCCGAATCGCATGAGGGTTTCCCCGCACCGCTCCTGTGTGAACCCAGGCTTGTCATAGTGATTTTGAGGCTGAGTTCAGACAGGAGTGGTGCGGAACCCCCTGCATGACAAGTTCCACCAGCTCCGGCTCCCGATCTGACTGTGGACATCTGCGGCTGTGGCTTGGGCTCCTCCGGCCTCTCCCATGGCTTTGTTCCCTGAATCTCCAGCGGTAGGCTAGAGGCTGTAGAACTGAAATTACTTTTCAGTTTTCTAAATTTATTTGCAGCCAACATCCTCCTTGGATGGGATTTCTGAGCGCCAGGTGCACAGCGGATAAAGCCGATAAATGTGGGTTCTGCCGGTCTTATAGTGGTCAAGTGCTCAATCTTCGGCTCTTCATGATAAATAGCTCAGGAAAGGATGGCAATGAAAAGCTCGGCTTTCAAGTGTCGCACCCTCTGAATCACAGTTAATAGGCTCCTTATAAGAGTCCAGTACAATTTCTACAGTGTGGGAGGAATATGAGATAAGTTGCATGTTAAAATTAGAATAGCGGACAAAATTTTACATTGGCTGCTTATTAACTCTAATGCCACACGGCTACAAAAGTCCGACAGCCCGTCCGACAGACTTTCGACGGACTTTCGATTGACTTTTGGCGGACTTGCGGCGGACTTTCTAACGAACGGACTTGCCTACACACGATCACACAAAAGTCCGACGGATTGGTACGTGATGACGTACACCGGACTAAAATAAGGAAGTTGATAGCCAGTAGCCAATAGCTGCCCTAGCGTGGGTTTTTATATGTCGGACTAGCACACAGACGAGCGGATTTCTGGGTCCGGCGTAGTTACAACGTAAAGATTTGAAGCATGTTTCAAATCTAAAGTCCGTCAGATTTGCGGCTGGAAAAGTCAGCTGAAAGTCCGGGGAAGCCCACACACGATCGGATTGTCCGCCGTATTTGGTCCGTTGGCGTCCATCGGACTTTTGTAGACGAAAAGTCCGACCGTGTGTACGCGGCATAAGCCCCAGCTGAGCTTTCAGTTTAAATTGACTAAAAACATTCCAGGTGCACAAAAACCAAATCTTCGTAAAGCCTTTATGCCCCGTACACACGGTCGGATTTACCGACGGAAAATGTTCGATGGGAGCCTTTTGTCGGAAATTCCGACCGCGTGTAGGCTCCATCGGACAGTTCCCATCGGAATTTCCGGCGCACAAAATTTGAGATCTGGTTCCCAAATTTTCCGACAACAAAATCCGTTTGTGTAAATTCCGATCGTGTGTACACAATTCCGACGCACAAAGTGCCACACATGCTCAGAATCAAGCAGAAGAGCCGCACTGGCCATTGAACTTCATTTTTCTCGGCTCGTCGTGTACGTTTTGTACATCACCGCGTTCTTGACGTTCGGAATTTCCGACCAACTTTGTGTGACCATGTGTATGCAAGACAAGTTTGAGCCAACAACCGTCAGAAAAAAAAACATGGATTTTGTTGTCGGAATGTCCGATCGTGTGTACGAGGCATAAGAGTTTATTTTCTTTAGAAAGCAGATACAGAATGAGTAGAAAAGCCTGTCCCCTGCCAGCATTCTGCAGAGTGTGGCCCTTTGCTCTCCATGTGGAAGCAGTGGTCTCTCTGTGGAGGTGAAGTATGCTGTCGCTGGGTCCAAGAACTCTATTAGCAGGGAGCATGAGCTGTGTTGGTTGGAGAGTCGGTCGCAGACTACTGCAACAAGAGGCAGACATTCAAAGTATAAAGACAAAATGAGCTGGATACTACGAGTAGCCTTTTCTCAATCTTTTCAACACAGAGGAACCCTGTGAAATAACTTTCTGGTGTCAAGAAACCCTTGCTAAAAATTACTATATCATACATTAGTGTGATGGTCAGTGGAAAGAATGCTCCTTACACTTGTGGTCATTGGGAAGGCTTACCCCTTACATTGATGGTCATTATGAAGAATGTACCCCTTACATTGGCCATTACTGGAAAGAATTACCCTCTTACATTGGTCATCATTGGAAAGAATGACCCCCTTACAGTTGCAATCATTGGGAAGAATTATCCCCTTACATTGGCCATCATTAGGAAGAATGAACCCCTTATATTGGCTATCGTTGGGAAGAATGACCCCTTTACATTGGCCACCATTGGGAAGAATTACCCTTTACATTGGCCACCATTGGGAAGAATGACATCCTTATATTGGCCATCATTGGGAAGAATTACCCCTTTACATTGGCCACCATTGGGAAGAATGACATCCTTATATTGGCCACCATTGGGAAGAATGACCCCCTTACATTGCCCATCAGTGAGAAGAATGACCCCCTTACATTGCCCATCAGTGAGAAGAATGACCGCCTTACATTGGCCATCACTGGGAAAAATGAACCCGTTACATTGGCCATCATTGCAAAGAATGAACCCCTTACATTGGCCATCATTGCAAAGAATGAACCCCTTACATTGGCCATCATTGCAAAGAATGAACCCCTTACATTGGCCATCATTGCAAAGAATGAACCCCTTACATTGGCCATCATTGCAAAGAATGAACCCCTTACATTGGCCATCATTGCAAAGAATGAACCCCTTACATTGGTCATCATTGGGAAGAATAACCCCCTTACGTTGGCCACCATTGGGAAGAATTATCCCCTAACAAATAGATAACACGATCAATGGTGTCATTGGGAACTTATTGGGGAGGCAGAAATTGCTCATTGCAACCTCTGGAGGAACCCTAGGCTTCCGTGGAACCCTGGTTGAGTGCAGCGATCAGGAGTACATGACACGCAATTTGCAGAGGTCAAAAACAAGTAACGCATAGGTTGCAGGGGTCAGGTATAAGTAACACAGAGAGAGTAGAGACCATGTTTAACCACTTAAGGACCCAGGCTCTTTTTGACATTTGTTGTTTACAAGTTAAAATCATTTTTTTTTCGCTAGAAAATTACTTATAACCCCCAAACATTATATATATATATATATATATATATATATATATATATATATATATATATATATATATATTGTTCAGACACCCTAGAGAATAAAATGGCAGTCATTGCAATACTTTATGTCACACCGTATTTGCACAGCGGTCCTACGAGTGCAATTTTTTGAAGTTAAAAAAATTAGACAACAGGACAGTTAGCCCAATTTTATTCTACATTGTGAAAGATAATGTTACGCCGAGTAAATTGATACCCAACATGTCACGTTTCAAAATTGCGCCCGCTCGTGAAATGGCGACAAACATTGTCACTTAAAAATCTCCATTGGCAAGGTTTAAAGATTTCTACAGGTTACCAGTTTTGAGTTACAAAGGAGGTCTAGAGATAGAATTATTGCTCTCGCTCTAATGATCGTGGCAATACCTTTACATATGTGGTTTGAACACCATTTTCATATGTGGGCGCGACTTACATATGCGTTCGCTTCTGCACACATGTTTGGCGAGACGGGGCGCTTTAAAATTAATATTATTTTATTAATATATTTTATAATATTTATTAATATTTTTTTTTCTTATTTATTTTACCTTTTCTTTTTTATTTTTACACTGTCCTTGTAAAAAAGAAATAAAAAATTGGGTCACATGTAAACATCCCTTGTAATAGAAAAAAAAAAGCATGACAGGACCTCTTAAATGTGAGATCTGGGGTCAAAAAGACCTCACATCTCATATTTACACTAAAATGCAATAAAAAATGTAAATTTAAATGCCATTTAAAAAAAAAATCCCCTTTTAAGATCATTGGGCGGAAGTGACGTTTGGCGTCGCTTCCACCCTCCAATGCTATGGAGCCGAGTGGGGGCCATCTTCCCCTCACTCGGCATCCAGGCAGTGAGGGGAGCCGGACACGATCGTCTCCGCCGCTACCGACGGCTCCGGTAAGCGGCGGAGACGACCGGAGCCACCGATAAAAGTGATCTTGCACCGAATCCGCTGCAGAGACCACTTTTTTCTCAAAGAGAAACGCACGCGCGTTCCAGAAAATACCGAGGTTATGGCAGCTGGTTATGGCACACAAAACTATATGGCGTTAAACTGGCAGTACCGCACACAGAAGTAAATGGCGTTAAACTGGCAGTAATGCAATCAAATAGACGTGTTCAACTACACTGACGCTATCTGAACTGTCCCTACTCTAGCTATACACTAATGTAAAGATTACTGACACGGTCTCACTACACTACACTGAAACTATTTGAGCTGTCCCTACTCTAGCTGCACACTATGCAAAGCTGAATGATGGTCCTCCTCACTACACTCACACTATCCCTAGACTGACACTAAACTAATATTCTACAACTACTACTGACAATTGAAGCAAAATAGCACAGTATAGCACACTTGCCCCGTACACACGATCGCACATTCCGACAACAAAATCCATCGGATTTTTTCCGACGGATGTTGGCTCAAACTTGTCTTGCATACACACGGTCGCACAAAGTTGGTCGGAAATTCCGAACGTCAAGAACGCGGTGACGTACAACACGTACGACGAGCCGAGAAAAATGAAGTTTAATAGCCAGTGCGGCTCTTCTGCTCGATTCCGAGCATGCGTGGCACTTTGTGCGTCAGAATTGTCTACACACGATCGGAATTTACGCGATCGGATTTTGTTGTCGGAAAATTTCATAGCCTGCTCTCAAACTTTGTGTGTCGGAAATTCCGATGGAAACTGTCGGATGGAGTCCGACCGTGTGTTTACGGGGCATAACTGACTAATAGCACTGAACAGAGCCCTCTTCTATGTCTCTCCACACCAAAATCACGTGGAAAATGGCTGCCATTGAAAGAATACTTTTATACTGTGGGGCGGGAATTAGCCATGATTGGGTAAAGTCATGATGGCAGTGTCCAATCCAATGACTCTGACAGTGCTCTGTGCCCTGATTGGCTGAAGCTTTCACTGCTTCAGCCAATCAGGGCTTGCAATGCACTGTTCAGCGCCGCAATGCCTTGCGGTCGATTCGGGGGGGTGAACAAACGGTCGAACTACCAGTTTGTTCGGCTGTTCGTCGAACGTCCAAACAGCTAAAGTTCGGCCCGAACCGTTCACCCATTCCTAGTGGCAACCCCCAGGTTTGACAAAAATACAACTCCTTGGGCAGGTCAACATTTCCTCTCTATGTGAAGTTCAGCTTTAAAAAAGATCTGTAAATGAATTGGTGAAGAAAGTTTTCTGTATTGGATTAACACCTCGGTATAGAGAAACAGTACATTGGATTCTCCACGAGCCCGCCAACATGAACCTGACTGGAGAACGGGATTTTCACAATGAAAACCGATCAATTTTTCATGTCCCGACGGTTACAAAGGTTAATATATTACTGGAGAGACCCGCAGGAATTGAGTTACCTGCAACACTGGATACAAATAGTGATCGCTGACTGTGTGCAACAAACTTTCCCCCGACCTTCCCAATTCAAGAGTTTCCTTCTTATTTTTATTATTTTTTTTTAACTTTTCAAGGACAAAATGGCATTTTCATTTCTGTCTCCATAGTTGCTGCTCCATATGTATAATTCATGAGCTCGCATTTATGCTGGGTGTGATGATCTCCCGAAAATGATGCTGTTAGAAGAATAGCAGATGTGTTACAATTAGCGGAGATGTTAATTGGCCTTGTACTTAGGAAAAATGAACAGAAAATTGTTAATTTGCAAAAAAAAAAAAAAAAAAAATTTGGCCGTAATCTACATCTACTCAAGCAGGGCGTATGTTGAAAAAGCTAATGAAATTCATTTCATATTTTCACATTACCGATTTGCTTGCACACTTTAAAAACTAGGTTTATATAAAAGCAGCGCGGCATCGTTTTTCTTTATCGTTTTTCGTTTTTCTTTATCCACTTCACCTCCGGAAGATTTACTTCCTCCCCCCCCCCCCCCCTTCCTGACCAGGCCATTTTTTGTGATACAGCACAGCGTTGATTTAACCACTTCAGCCCCGGAAGGATTTGCCCCCTTAATGATCAGGCCCTTTTTTTGCGATACAGCACTGCGTCGCTTTAACTGACAATTGCGCGGTTGTGCGATGTTGTACCCAAACACAATTGATGTCCTTTTTTTCCCACAAATAGAGCTTTCTTTTGGTATATTATATATATATGAGTGACCCGCTGTGCCGTGATCAGAGACTGAATGAAATAAAAAACAAACTTATTAGTAGAAGATACCCGCAAGCTTTAGTTAATATCGATTATTCTAATACGGATTGTAATCGATCACCCCGAAAAGAAAACAAGAGAATCCCCTTTATTATGCAGTATCACCCCTTTTCCAACAAAATCAACCAAATTATCAAAAGACATTGGAATCTTTTAAGATCCAGTTACCCCATGGTACAGGAATTCTGGAATCCACCCATGTCCTCCTATAGAAAAGGTAGAACGATGCGAGATCGATTGATTAAATCTGATCAACCTGTGGCTGCAGCAGCCAAACTAACCTTTCTGGGACCTAAAAATCTGGGATCGTATCCCTGCTTGTCATGCATACAATGTAACTCTATGATTAAAGGTAAATACTTTACACATCCACATAGGGGTTTCAACATCCCCATACGGGGTCACTACACATGCCAATCTTCATATGTAATTTATGCCATAAAGTGCCCGTGCGGTTTAGTTTATGTAGGGGAGACTACACAAAAAATAAAAGATAGGATAGCGAGACACAAATACTCAATACGAGATAAATTAACCCAATTACCGCTGGCGAGACACTTTTTGGAATTTGGCCACAATGTATCACAACTAAAGTATATGGTCCTAGAAGGTATTGAAAAAAATAGGAGAGGGGGCAACCGTGAATTGATTCTAAGAAAAAGAGAAGTATACTGGATACATTTTTTGAATACAATTGCTCCATATGGCTTAAATATTGATTTGGATCTTTATTTATTTGTTTAACTGTTGGAATAAGCATTTAAAAGTAGCCAGAAAAAATAACTTTATGATGGGAATATCTTTTTTGTTTTTACTCATGCATGTAACATTTCCCTGCGTTTTTATAGGTATTCCAAATATTCTATAATGCGAGTGAAGAGAATGAGAGATTTGACACCTGTTGCTTATCCTTGCTTCAATGGCATGTTATAGATAAATATATGCATATGTAGATGTTAAATGGTATGCGATTTGAACTAATTAGCCATATTGATCCCATATGTGAAGTACTTCA
The DNA here is from genome assembly GCA_037952835.1 of Lithobates septentrionalis. Lineage (NCBI taxonomy): Eukaryota > Metazoa > Chordata > Amphibia > Anura > Ranidae > Lithobates > Lithobates septentrionalis. The sequence continues at coordinate 787,889 of JBBDGP010002109.1, forward strand.
CTAAACCTGTATTTAAATGAATGATTGGATTGAAACCCTCAGATGTGCTTCAATGGATCTTAGGAAGGGCGTAAGCTGACTAGCCCAAGACGTAATCCATCCATCCATCCATATCTGAACCTACTTGTGTTTGAAACTGTGTAGGCATTTTGTGCCTGTGATTTTGGATTTTACTTGCTTTGTAAATCCCTACTGAAGATATTGTGAAATAAAGCAAAGAAATTTTTAAGTGCAGCAACCTCTTGGACTCTTTTTCTATATACAAGGTCAATGGGAAGACCTGATTGCTGGCACTAAATTGTATGCAGAGTGCGGTTCTCCTCTACAAGTGAATATATATATATATATATATATATATATATATATATATATATATATATGATCCTGAGCAACGTGGCCACCCTGTAATAGTGAATCTGCTATGGGGTAGTCGGGAAGTGGTTATATTCCACCTCAAAGTGATTATACTGAGATTTAGGGATAAGTAAAATATTTGCACAGCTGTTGCGAATAATCCCCGTATTGTGTCTAATAGGTTTATTTCTTACAATCGTCATCTCCATCTAGTGGCCATAATTTGGTATTTTGCTGATTGAGGTATTTCAGGAAAACACTACATTATGACCTCTAGATGGAGCTAATGATCATAAAAAAAATAAACACATTAGACACATTACAGGGATCACTCATGTCACCTGTTTGATTCCTGAGATATTCACACAGCAAGTATTTTTATAAATACACCCCTTGCCCCCTCCCTCTTTCCTTTTACTCCCCTCCTTGAAGGGGAGAGGGAGGGATGAAAAGGCCCGTGTCTTAAACAGAAGACAATGCAAAATTATATCTATGATCAAAATACCGTGATAATTAAATTAAATCTGAATTAAGTGATAATTTGCGAGCTAACAGTTTGTTGTCTACCGGGCACTCGAGTTTGGCACATCACGGATCTGGTGGACAGATTACTGGGAGGGGCTGGGGAAGACCCGGCTGTCATGGTGCACGTTGGCACCAATGACAAAGTCAGAGGCAGATGGAGTGTCCTAAAGAACGATTTTAGGGACTTAAGAGCTTAATTGAGGAAAAGGACCTCCAAGGTAGTATTCTCAGGAATACTACCGGTACATCGAGCCACACCAGAAAGGAAGAGGGTGATTAGGAAAGTAAACAAGTGGCTGAAGAGCTGGTGTAGTAAGGAGGGGTTTGGGTTCCTGGAGGACTGGGCCGACTTCTCAGTCGATCACCAGTACTATAGAAGGGATGGACTGCACCTAAATGAGGAGGGTGCAGATCAGCTGGGAATGAAGATGGCCAAAAAGCTAGAGGGGTTTTTAAACTAGGTGATGGGGAGGAGGGTCCAGAGGTAGAGATAGTCAGCGTGGAACATATTCCAGAGGGCAGTATTAGGGGCATTAGTGGTAGGTTGACCAAAGCACAAAAACATAAGGTAAGTATAGTAGAAAGTCCTAGTTGCAATCTCGGAACATCCAATACGAGGACAATATGCGACCGGTCTAAACTACGTGGCATGTTCACCAATGCCAGGAGCCTGGCGGACAAGAACTAGAGATACTGTTGTACGAGGAGGATTTGGATTTTGTGGGAATTTCAGAGACCTGGTTCAACAGCTCTCATGATTGGCTGGCAAACATTCAAGGGTATACCCTTTATCGCAAGGATAGAGAGGGTAAAAAATGGGGAGGGGTATGCCTATATATCAATAATAATGTACAAGTGAATGTGAGAGATGACATCACTGAGGGAGCTAGAGAGGAGGTGGAATCCTTATGGGTAGAGCTCCAAAGGGATGAAGCTAAGGGGAAAATAATACTGTATGCTATAGGCCCCCTAACCTGAGGGAGGAAGTGGAGACGGATCTCCTATCACAATTTGGATTAGCAGCAAGGATGGGAAGTGTTATCATAATGGGGGATTTTAATTATCCAGACATAGACTGGGCGGATGGAACCGCGCATTCATCTAAGGCTCGCCAGTTCCTTAATGTCTTGCAGGACAATTTTATGGGTCAGATGGTGGACGCACCAACTAGAAATAAAGAATTACTGGATCTATTGATTACCAACAATACAGACCTGATCACGGATGTGGAATTACGGGGCAAGTTAGGTAACAGCGATCACAGGTCAATTAGTTTCAGTATAAATCACACAAATAGGAAACATAAAGGGAATACAAAGACACTGAATTTCAAAAGAGCCAACTTCCCTAAACTACGAACCTTGCTTGAAGGCATAAATTGGGATAAAATCTTAGGAACAAAGAACACGGAGGAGAGATGGGTTTGCTTTGAGAGCATATTAAAACTGGGCATTAGCCAATGCATCCTATTGGGCAATACATTTAAAAAAGCGAACAAAAGTCCTGGATGGGTTAACTCCAATGTAAAAATGCATATGAAAGCAAAGGAGAAGGCCTTCAAAAAATACAAGGTTGAGGGATCATCATCAGCATTCAGACTTTATAAAGAATGTAACAAGAAATGTAAGGGTGCAATAAGGACGGCTAAGATAGAACATGAAAGACACATAGCGGAGGAGAGCAAAAAAAATCCCACGAAATTCTTTAAGTATGTAAACAGTAAAAAAGGGACGACAGACCATATTGGCCCCATAAAGAATGAGGAAGGACATCTGGTTACAAAGCATGGAGAGATGGCGAAGGTATTAAATTTATTCTTCTCCTCAGTCTTCACGAGGGAATCGGGGGGGCTTCAGTAACCAAAACTGCAGTATTTATGTTCATGACACATCACAGGAAGCACCTCCATGGTTAACAGAGGACAGAATTAAAATTAGACCTGAGAAACTTAACATTAATAAATTACCAGGACCAGATGGCTTGCACCCGAGGATACTTGGGGAACTCAGTCAAGCGATTGCCAGACTGTTGTTCCTCATTTTTACAGACAGTCTACTGACTGGAATGGTACCAGCTGATTGGAGAAAAGCCAATGTAGCACCAATATTTAAAAAGGGCCCACAATACATCCCTGAGAATTACAGACCAGTTAGCCTAACATCAATAGTATGTAAACTCTTGGAGGGGATGATAAGGGCTTATTTACAAGATTGTAGTAATGAGAACGGTATCATTAGCAGTAATCAGCATGGATCCATGAAAAATCGTTTTTGCCAAACCAATCTATTAACCTTCTATGAGGAGGTGAGTTGCCATCTAGATAAAGGAAGGCCCGTAGACGTGGTGTATCTGGATTTTGCAAAAGCATTTGATAAAGTTCCCCATAAACGTTGACTGTACAAAATAAGGTCCGTTGGCATGGACCATAGGGTGAGTACATGGATTGAAAACTGGCTACAAGGGCGAGTTCAGAGGGTGGTGATAAATGGGGAGTACTCAGAATGGTCAGGGGTGGGTAGTGGGGTTCCCCAGGGTTCTGTGCTGGGACCAATCCTATTTAATTTGTTCATAAACGATCTGGATGATGGGATAAACAGTTCAATCTCTGTATTTGCAGACGATACTAAGCTAAGCAGGGCAATTACTTCTCTGCAGGATGTGGAAACCTTGCAAAAAGATCTGAACAAATTAATGGGGTGGGCGACTACATGGCAAATGAGGTTCAATGTAGAAAAATGTAAAATAATGCATTTGGGTGGCAAAAATATGAATGCAATCTATACACTGGGGGGAGAACCTCTGGGGGAATCTAGGATGGAAAAGGACCTGGGGGTCCTAGTAGATGATAGGCTCAGCAATGGCATGCAATGCCAAGGTGCTGCTAACAAAGCAAATAGAATATTGGCATTAAAAAGGGGATCAACTCCAGAGATAAAACGATAATTCTCCCACTCTACAAGACTCTGGCCCGGCCGCACCTAGAGTATGCTCTCCAGTTCTGGGCACCAGTCCTCAGGAAGGATGTACTGGAAATGGAGCGAGTACAAAGAAGGGCAACAAAGCTAATAAAGGGTCTGGAGGATCTTAGTTATGAGGAAAGGTTGCGAGCACTGAACTTATTCTCTCTGGAGAAGAGACGCTTGAGAGGGGATATGATTTCAATTTCTATATACCGTACTGGTGACCCCACAATAGGGATAAAACTTTTTCGCGGATGGGAGTTTAATATCACGTGGCCACTCCCTAACCACTTGCTTACTGGGCACCTAAACCCCCCTCCTGCCCAGACCAATTTTCAGATTTCAGCGTTGACACACTTTGAATGACAATTGCGCGGTAATACAACACAGTACCCAAGTGGCAGTGATGGGCGGCAGTGATGGACAGTGATGGGCACCGGTAGGTGACACTGATAGGCAGCACTGCTAGGTGGTACTGATGAGGCATTGATTGGCACCACTGGTGGGCATTGATAGGTGGCACTCGTGGGCATTGATAGTTGGCACTGATTGGTGGCACTGATATGCACCGTGTAGGCACTGGCAGGCGGTACTGGTTGACACAGATGAGGCGGCTGTGCCTCTTCCTCTTTGGGACCGATCTCCCTTACACAGAAGCTGGTGATCGGCTTTTTTTTTTCTCCTCACGCTATCAGCGTGAGGAGAAAACAAAGCGATTACCGATCTTCTATTTACATCACGTGATCAGCCGGGATCGATCTGTGATCACCCGAGTCTCATTGACTCAGGGAAGCACGGGGAGCGTGCAAAGAGGAGGACAACTATTGACGGCCTCCCGGCAATGTAGGTCCGCTCTGTAGCCGGCATTCGGCTATAGCGCGGACGGGAACAGGTTAAAATTAGAAGAAAAGAGGTTTAACCTTAAACTACGTAGAGGGTTCTTTACTGTAAGAGCGGCAAGGATGTGGAATTCCCTTCCACAGGCGGGGGTCTCAGCGGGGGTGCATAGATGGTTTTAAAAAACTATTAGATAAGCACCTGAACAACCGCAACATACAGGGATATACAATGTAATACTGACATATAATCACACACATGGGTTGGACTTTATGGACTTGTGTCTTTTTTCAAATCAAAGCAGCCACTGTGCCCATCAGATGTCGCCACTGTGCCATTAAATGCCGCCACTGTGCCATCAAATGCTGCCACTGTGCCATCAAATGCCACCATTGTGCCCATCAATAGCAGCCACTGTGCCCATCAAACGCAGCCACTGTGTCCATGAAAGGCAGCCACTATGTCATCAAACGCAGCCACTGTGCCCATCAATTGCAGCCACTGTGCCCATCAAATGATACCACTGTGCCAATCAAATGATGCCACTGTGTCCCATCAAATGCTGCCACTGTGTCCCATCAAATGCTGCCACTGTGCCCCATCAAATGCCGCCACTATGCCCCATCAAATGCCGCCACTGTGCCCCATCAAAAGCTACCACTGTGACCCCCCCCCCGTCCGCTCACCATCTGCCCGGCACTTACCTTACCTCGGTGGCGGGTCAGGCAGCGGGTGACAGCGGTGAGCTGGGAGACCTTGCATCGGGTCAGGCAGCGGCTCCTGTGTCCTCCATGCGTCTCCTCCCCTCCTCCAATCGCAGCGCTTGTCCTTTCAACCAATCAGGTGATGGGTATCAGACCCACGCTACCTGACTGGTGGAGAGGCGGTTCAGTGTTAGAAAAGCATTCTGCGCTCCGAGTTCACCAATTTTGAAGCCTATTAGAGACTGTGACTCTAATCAGGTGCTTCAAAAACACTCCCCCCGCCACTGTAATTCAGGCGCCCGGCGTCTGAAAAGGGGCAGGGTGCCTGAAAAGGGGATGGCAGCGGTGGCCATGGATAGATTTGTGCTATGCATGAATCTATCAATTCTACACAGACGGGGTGGCTTCAGAGAGGGGGCGGCGCCTGTGCGCCCTTAATGTACGCACCGCCACTGACTGATTGGCAGCACTGTTGGGACTGCACTGATAATCAGGACACTGATAATCCATGCCCTGATTAGAGTAGATGCCCCTCTAACAAAAGCCGGTTATCGGCTCTCTTCTCCTCTCCTCACGCTGTCAGTGTGAGGAAAGGAATGCAGATAACTGGCTTATGTTTACCTTGTGATCAGCTGTCATTGGATACAGCTGATCATGTAGTAAAGGGCCGCTGTGATTGGCCCTTTACCCCGATCAGCTAAATCCGAAGGTCACAGAGCGCACTGTCCGCGCATCGCAGAGGGGGGTGCGCGGGAGGCACGATCATAGGAGGACCTCCATAGAAGGGGTTAAAGCATTGGGTTAAACTCATGTTGCTTACCCGTTTTGGCCTGAACAACCTTAGTCATAGCTATATATGGAGATCCTGCCATTCTTTTTTTTTTAAAGGTAAATTTTTATTTGGTTTTGTGGTACAAGACAAACATACGAACATAAATACACATATTTCGAGCAAACATTGCTCATTGCAATACAGAGTGTAAGACAATGGTATACATTTGGCATACATGTTTTCATATTGTATAGCTGTATATGTCTATTTAATTTTTATTAATAAACTTGGTATCATTGACTGGAATTTCTTTATTAGCTTTATACGGCAGGTGTGATAGTGTTTTCAGAGCTAGTCCACAGACCCCATATTTTGGGAAATTTTTTTGGGCATCCTCTGGCTTCGTATGTTAATTTGTATAATGGTATAGCCTGATTAACCATGTTCAGCCAGAATGCTATCGTAGGTGGGGATTGTGATTTCCAGTGAATAGTAATAGATTTTTTGGCGTAAAATAATACAATTCTCAGGAAAGTTTGCTTGTTTTTGGATATACTCTCATCATCCACATATCCTAGCAGGCATCTCAGGGGATTGCAGATATTAGGCAATTGAGTCAAGGAACTGACAAAAGCAGTAACCCCTGACCAGAACCGCCTGATCTCGGTGCATTCCCACATCAAGTGGAAAAAGGTGGCCTCCATGATGCTGCATCTGGAGCACATTGCCGATGGTAGTTTTTTAAGTTAGGTAAGGTTAGTTAATAAGGATGGCGTAAAGTATGCTCTGTATAATAGTTTGGTCTGTATGACCCTGTCCCTGGAAGAGATGACAGAGGGGACCTGGAGGGGAAGTATGTCCTGCCAAATATCCTCCGTCAGCTCAGGGATATCAGCTTTCCACTTAGTGAGCGTGCTACTGAGTCTGTGCGTTGTGGTGTGGAGTAGAGTTTTATAATATGTGGAAATTAATTTGTCATGGGAAGGATCTATTAATAATTGCTCTAGCGGAGATAATCGAACAGTCATATTACGCAACCCAAACTGGGTGGTTGCTGTGTGGCGTATTTGCAAATAAAGAAAATAAGCTGTGCGTGGCAGTTGGTAGTCCTGGCGAAATTCCTCAAATGTCCTGAACTTATTGTTTGAGAATAAATGCATTATGGTTTTTACCCCTTTTTTCGACCAGTATTCCCCATCTGTCCTACGGGCGAATTCCTGTAGATTTGGGTTCCCCCATAATGGAGTATTTGGGGAGTAGATACGATGCTCAGTATCTGGCAGCATTTTAGTTAGTTTAAGAATTCGTATAGTCATTTCAAGGATTTTAGTGCTTTCCCTCCCTCTAAGAGATAGACGGTGGACCAGATATTGTAGGGATTCGTAAGAGGTGAGTATGGCTGCTTCTAGGGACGTAGCCGCATTGTTGGCTTCAGGGAAGAACCACCAATGGGCATGAACCAGTTGTGCGGCTATGTAGTATGTCTGAAGACATGGTAGTGCCAATCCTCCCTCCGACACCAGCAGTTGAAGAGTATTTTTTGCAATTCTCACCGCTCCCCCCTTCCAAATGAAGGTGATAAGGATAGAGTCAATCTCTTTAAATTTCGTTTTGGTGATATACACTGGTGAATTACATAGGATGTATAGGAAACGTGGGAGGAATATCATTTTAAAGATATTTATCCTACCTAACATCGTTAGGGGAAGATTGGTCCATGTCTTCAGTGTGGTCTTCATTCTGCTAATAAGTGGGTCTAGATTATATTTACTATAAGAGGACAGAGGATGTTGAATCATGACCCCCAGGTATCTGAAGGAGTCAACTATTTGTAGCGGGCAAGAGGAAGGGGTTGTAAACACCGCTTCCGGATCTATTTTAAACATAAGGGATTTGTCCCAATTAACTTGAAACCCTGAGAAGAGGCCAAATTGTCGAATAATTTCCAGCAGGGTTGGGAGTGACGATTGAGGGTCCGCCAGGTATATTAACATGTCGTCAGCGTATAGAGATACTTTCTCTTCTAGGCCCCCAATCGGCAGTCCCTTTATTTCCCCACTGGATCTTATCAGTGCTGCCAGAGGTTCTATCGCAATTGCAAATAGCAACGGTGACAGGGGGCAACCCTGCCTAGTACCCCGTTTAATCAGGAATGGATCGGTTACTGATGTATTTATCCGCAGCCTAGCAGTAGGCTGTGAATATAATAGTTGAACCCACTTGATAAAGGTATTTCCAAACCCAAATTTCACCAGGACTTCCAGTAAATAAGGCCATTCGACCGAGTCAAATGCCCTGTGTGGATCTAAGGCCAGCACCGCTCTAGTCCCTACAACATCATGGGTGGCCTGCAGGTTTGTGAACAGTCTCCGTAAATTTATGGATGTTGATCGTCCTGGAATGAATCCAGTCTGATCCGCCCCAATAATGGTGGTGATAACTGAGTTCAGTCTCCGGGCGAGCACTTTGGCTAAAATCTTGACGTCTGAGTTAATTAATGATATTGGTCTATATGATTCACACAATAGGTGGTCTTTATGAGGTTTGGGGATGAGGACAATCAATGCCTCTGACATTGAGGGTGGTAGCTGTCCTGTTTTTATAGCAAAATTATAAACTCTCAGTAAATGGGGTATCAAAAGTTCCTTGAATTGCATATACCATTCTATGGGGAAGCCATCCAGTCCCGGTGTTTTGTTTCTGGCAAAGGACTGTATGGCTTCTCCAATCTCCTCCTCTGTCAGAGGATCGTCAAGGAGTGAGGCCTGTTCTTCTTGGAGCCTTGGTAACGAGATGCCGGCCAAGTAATCGTCTAGTTCTACAATAGTATAGTGAGCTTTGGTAGCATATAATGAAGAGTAAAATTTCACAAAAGCATCGACTATTTCCCCACTCTGTTCCACCACTGTACCTATTGTATTCTTAATTCTTGGAATACTGCACGGTTGATAATCAGGCCTAGATAAATACGCTAATAATCGGCTATTTTTGTCTCCAAACTCAAAGATTCGCTGATTTTGATATAGTAATTTCTTCTGAGTATGCTCTAAAAGGACTAGATCCAGGTCTCTGGATCTATGTTTCCAGGTATTATGTGTTGCTAGGGAAGGGGTGGCAGAGTAAGCAGCCTCGGCTGCCCTAAGATCCCTCTCCGCGTCCTTTAATTTGGACTGGGATGCCTTACGGGCCTGCCCAATCGCCGCCGCAAAAATGCCACGCGTGGTGGCCTTAAAGGCATCCCAGGTCAATGGGACAGAGACACTTTGACGGTTGCGTAACCAATATGCTTTCATTTCCACTGTGCCCTGATCCACCACCATCTGATCCGCTAGCCACAGAGGGCTCAGTCGCCACATGCGGTATGAGGTGGGAGGGCCCAGGGCAAGGTCCACTTTTAAAGGGGAGTGATCAGACACCGCCCTTGGGAGATATCTGGCCTCAGTCACCCTATTCAATAGCTCAGATGAAACCAAACATAGGTCTATTCGGGACAGAGTACCATGCGTTTCGGACTGACATGAGTACTCCCTCCCGTCTGCGTGCTTCCACCCCCAGGTCTCCACCAGATCAAATTGGGCCAGAAAAGAGCACAGGGGTGTGGGGGGCAATGTGGAGCACTTGAACCTGTCTATGGAATTGTCGAGTACTGTGTTGAAGTCCCCTGCTATCAACAGAGGGCCTTCTGCTATTGCTAGGAGGGAACTCATTACCCGTTCAAAGAACAGTTTAGTGAAGGGTGGTGGGACATATAGGCTTGTGACCGTATAAGGCTTACCCCATAATTCAAGTACCACAATAACAAAACATCCGTTAGGGTCAGTTTTAACATGCTTTATGGTGATAGGGGCCGATTTTGCTATAAGGATAGACGTGCCTCTGGCATACGTGGAATAAGTAGAATGTATTGCATAGGCAATTTTAGCTCTCTTTAGAGCCATTACTCTTGATCCCTGAAGGTGGGTTTCCTGGAGGAGGATCACGTGTGGATTGTGTCTTGCCAAATAATCAAACATCAGTGACCTTTTGACCTTGGAGTTAAGCCCCCTAACATTCCATGAAACTACACGGAGCTTAGACATGCGTATAAACAAATCATGACTATTCGAGTCCATTTCTCATTGCCCGTCAGAACCCCGCCCTGGGCGAGGTCCAGCGAGCCCTGAGAAATAGACCAGAACACAAATATCTCTGTTATGTTACTCATCAATCTATGGCTCTCAATCCTAGATTGCAGAAACTGTAGAACCAGAGAATCATTTTTAAAGTATGCATATACCATTGAACACCAGCGTTGTTTGTAGATAACCATAACGTTGTAGCAAAACCCCTCAAAGTATTCCCCAACAAGTTTTCCCCCCTCCCTAACCCTCCCGGCTCTCATCCCCCAACATATGAGAGCTTTATTCCCATAACCAAACCTATTAGGCAAGAGGGCCATGGCTCAAACCCCTAGCCAACTAATCTCAGGAGACGTGGAAAGGTCCACAGCTCTGGGCCTCCATCCGCGTTTGTCCGCACAAAGCAAAGAATGTGTGGTGTCTCTTGGCCTGAAAAATCATGGTGGTAAAAAATAATAATAATAATACTAAGAATAATAGAAAAAGGAAAAATAAAAGTCAGGGAGGATGATAGGTTGCTGAGTGGCATCCGAGGGTAGCGTGGGAGATGTCTTCTTCTTCAGAGATATGCAGGATTTATAGTCCCGTCTCGACTGCGTGCAGATGTAGATGTATTTTCTGCTTCTGGGGATGCAGGAGAGAAAGTCCCATAACAGCTGCAATGGGGTGTGGTGAAGGCCTCCAGGTGGGCTTCATGTATAGTGAGGCACTATCGGGGGGGAGATCTCCTATCCTGGTTCCTGCGATTCGGATGTGCTAAAGTGTCCACCCATTGTGATGCCTCTCTGGGATCCGTATAGAAATAGGCCTTGCCCTGGTAGATGATGCACAAACGTGCAGGATATAACATGCCATATGGAAGGTGAAGCTCACGTAGCCTGCGTTTATTTGCCAGGAAAGTGGCTCTCTGCTTCTGCGTGGCTACAGAAAAATCTGGGAAAATGGTGATATTATTGCCATTGAAGGAAACTTTGCCCCTCTCTCTAGCTACTCTGAGAATAGCCTCTCTGTCACGGAAGTGTAGCAGCTTTATGATCATGGCACGTGGTGGGGACCCAGGTGGTAGAGGGCGCATGGGGATTCTGTGTGCCCTTTCTATGGCGAACATTGGTGAAAAGGTGTTTGCCCCAAACTCATTCAACAGCCATCTTTCCATGAATGTTTCTGGTGTTTTGCCCTCAGCACCCTCTGGGAACCCCAGAAAGCGCAAATTGTTCCTTCTGAGGCGGTCTTCCATATCAGCTTATCTGTAGTGTATTCATGGGCCTGCCGCAGTTCCCTCACAGAGCCCTGTAAGGGACGTGTCTCATCTTCCATATCACTAATGCGTTGTTCAGCATTAGTCACTCTATGGCGAATATTGTGGACATCTTGTTTCAAAAAGGATAATTCTGTTTTGATGGTGTCCATTTGTGTGGTGAGAGATGCATGGCTGTGCTGGATGGCTGCCATAATCTGGGACAGTGATGGCTCTGCAGGGCCTGCATCATCCCTGTCAGCTCTGGGAGATTGAGGATCATGTCCCTCCGCAGGGGAGAATAAGAGGGGGTCTTCTGGGCTTAAGGTAGGGGGGGATCTTTGTGACTCACCCTTCCCCATGAGCTGCTTCCAGGGTGTGGATGTGGAGGCTGCCTGCCGCTGTGTGTCTCCCTCATGCTGATCGGCGCCATTTTGCTGCGGCCTGCATGGCGGTACCGACGGCCCGATTCCTGGGGCCTCTTCCATCGGTGGGCCGTATTTGACCATCCCCTGACGGTCTCAGTGCTCTCCGGGTGCTGTGGGGGTATATAGGACCCTCGGATGTCGGCCTGGATCTCAGGATTTGAGCAGGATATGTGCGGTGTGGACGGAGCTCAGGCTGTGCACGTCCTCACATCCCAGGTGCTGGCCACGCCCCCCCTGATCCTGCCATTCTGACAATGGTTTTAGACTGCGTTGATATAATTCGGCCAACAGGAGTCTAAGTCTGAGCATCGGCATCTCTAAATACCCCCTGATCGGACGTTGGGTTTGAGCACGGTGATTTATACCTTGCTGTTAAATCAACAGCCAATCTGAGACCTCTGAGTGGGGTCAACATTTTTCTGTCTAAAAAACAATTACCTTTTACATTTGTTTCTAGGGGCTCATTCACATGTGTTTGTATCACCTCCTCATCTCCTGCTTTAGCCCCCTTGAGCCCTGCACTAGCGTGCCAGAACTGCATTACATTTGCATGCGGTTGCGGTTCGTATGCAGAGCGGCCCCAAGGGGGAGCGGGTTGGGGTAGTGAAAACGCGGCTCCACCGTGGAGTCCCCCCTCCCCCAACTGCTAGTGTGAACAAGCCCTAAGTGTTTTCCCATGTTTGTATTGCGTTCAACGGGATATCAGATGTTAAAAAAATAAATAAAAAAACCCACACAGGCAATAAAGTAAATAATTCTGCTCTATTATACTGTGAGAGGTGCTGACACTAACACAAATCACAGGCTAATATATCCTGCAATGTTAATACTTTCTCTGCGGGCACCATAATTACACTGATCTTATTTCCATCCATTCATTGTCGGCCTGTGGATAAAATGTTCTGTTCATTGTTCAGCTCGTATATCACAGCCGGGATCATCTGCAATTCATTTTTCATTTGTCAGCCTTCTTATGGCAAAAAATGCTTTATTTGTAGTGGACTTTCCTGAATACCCCCAGGGTGTGAAATATGGGAGAGTCCTCCAGGAACTGCAGAGGGGACGCCCTGTAGGAGGTGGGGTGCCTGGCACTAGATACTGGGGATAAGCTTGATTTCAGCACTGGTTCATATTAAGATTTTACTTTAGCTGAATTTTCATCGTAACTGGTTGCCCTTTTTTTTCCATGCAGCAGAATGAGCATTATAAATGTTCCCCTTTAAAGCCATGTGACAGGGCTGTCATAGTGATTACGTTACTATTTTTACAAAGAGTAGGGGTTTTCAGGTTTTAGGGTAAGGGTTATCTGTTTTGCATTTTCTGAACAGTTTATGTCGAATTTTAGCACAAGCAACAGAAAACACTACAGAAAACAGGTCTGTTTCAATTGAAAGTTAGCGTAAATCCCGGACGAGCCCCCAACTGTTTTGCTTGTCTGTTACTTTGCAGTAAAGCAGAGGTGCCCAACTGCTGGCCCGCGGGCCACATGTGGCCCGCAGCGCCCTCCGATGTGGCCCACCATGTCTTGCTCTGAGATGGTGAGTCGGCAAGCCCAGATCGCAGGTCCCGACCCGCCATCTCCAAGCAGTAGTGCGAAGAACGGGGCCGCCGCTAGAGGAAGCAGAGCCAGTGGCGTAGCGTGGGGGGTGCCGTGGCCCCGGGCGCGAGATTTAGGGGGGCGCCAGTATGTGTCACTGGCTGCCTCCGCCTAATTTCTAATTCTGTGTCCCCGGGCTCCGGCCGCCATGTTAAGTGTCCGGCGCCCTGTGATTGGGTGTATGGGGGTCATGTGAGGCGTAGGGCTGGCCTGTCCTCGATCGCTCCTGAAGTCCCGCCTCCGCACATGACCCCCCATGCGCCCAATCACAGGGCGCTGGACACTGAACATGGCAGCAAGCAGAGCGCAGGGGAGAGAAGAATGTGAGCCGCCGCTGTGTTCTCCTCCTCCAGATTGATGCAGCCAGGATAAGAAGGTGAGTGAGAGTCTTGTTACTGGCCAGGGGGGGGGGACGAGAGAGAGAGACTGTAGGCAGGACAGTGTAGTGTAGTATAGTATGGAGGTCAGCGTAGTGGTCACTATGGGGGGCAGTGTAGTGGACAGTATAGTGTAGTATAGTGGTCAATATAGTGGTTAGTGTAGTATAGTATAGTGGTTAGCATAGTGGTCAGTATAGTGTAGTTTAGTATGGAGGTCAGTGTAGTGTAGTATAGTGGTTAGTATGGTGGTTAGTGTAGTGGACAGTGTAGTGTAGTATAGTGGTTAGTGTAGTATGGTGGTCAGTATAGTGGTTAGTGTAGTATAGTATAGTGGTCAGTATAGTGTAGTTTAGTATGGAGGTCAGTGTAGTGTAGTGGACAGTGTAGTATGGTGGTCAGTGTAGTATGGTGGTCAGTGTAGTATAGTGGACAGTGTAGTATGGTGGTCAGTGTAGTGTAGTTTAGTGGACAGTGTAGTGTAGTTTTTAGTGTAGTGGACAGTATAGTATAGTGGACAGTGTAGTATAGTGGACAGTATAGTGTAGTATGGTGGTCAGTGTAGTATGGTGGTCAGTGTAGTATAGTGGTCAGTGTAGTATGGTGGTCAGTGTAGTGTAGTATAGTGGACAGTGTAGTGTAGTATAGTGGACAGTGTAGTATGGTGGTCAGTATAGTGTAGTATAGTGGACAGTGTAGTGGTTAGAGTAGTGGACAGTACAGTATAGTGGACAGTGTAGTATAGTGGACAGTATAGTGTAGTATAGTGGACAGTGTAGTATGGTGGTCAGTGTAGTATAGTGGACAGTGTAGTATGGTGGTCAGTGTAGTGTAGTATAGTGGTCAGTGTAATATAGTGGACAGTGTAGTATGGTGGTCAGTGTAGTGTAGTATAGTGGTCAGTGTAGTGTAGTATAGTGGACAGTGTAGTGTAGTGGTTAGTGTAGTGGACAGTATAGTATAGTGGACAGTGTAGTATAGTGGTCAGTGTAGTATAGTGGACAGTATAGTATAGTGGTCATTGTAGTATAGTGGTCAGTGTAGTATAGTGGTCAGTGTAGTATAGTGGACAGTATAGTATAGTATAGTGGTCAGTGTAGTATAGTGGACAGTATAGTATAGTGGTCAGTGTAGTATAGTGGACAGTGTAGTATGGTGGTCAGTGTAGTATAGTGGACAGTGTAGTATAGTGGACAGTGTAGTGTAGTGGTCAGTGTAGTGTAGTATAGTGGTCAGTGTAGTATGGTGGTCAGTATAGTGTAGTGTAGTGGACAGTGTAGTATGGTGGTCAGTATTGTGTAGTATAGTGGTCAGTGTAGTATAGTGGACAGTGTAGTATAGTGGACAGTGTAGTATAGTGGTCAGTGTAGTATGGTGGTCAGTGTAGTATAGTGGACAGTGTAGTATAGTGGACAGTATAGTGTAGTATAGTGGACAGTGTAGTGTAGTATGGTGGTCAGTGTAGTGTAGTATAGTGGACAGTGTAGTATGGTGGTCAGTATAGTGTAGTATAGTCGTCAGTGTAGTATGGTGGTCAAGTGTAGTGTAGTATGGTGGTCAAGTGTATAGTGTAGTATAGTGGACAGTGAGGTATAGTGGTCAGTGTAGTATGGTGGTCAGTATAGTGGATAGTGTAGTGGTCAGTGTAGTGGTAAGTGTAATATAGTGGACAGTATAGTATAGTGGTCAGTATAGTGGTCAGTATAGTATAGTGGTCAGTGTAGTGGACAATGTAGTGTAGTGGTCAGTATAGGAATCAGGTGAGTCAGTACTATTGTATTTAAAGGGACTCAGGGATAGCTAAAAGTCCGCAGGTTAGGGGGGGGGGGGCGCGCAAATTACTTGCCTTGCCCCGGGTGCTGACAACCCACGCTACGCCACTGAGCAGAGCCAATGCTTCACAGGCGGAGTGATACCAAATGTACTCCGCCTGTGACAGGAAGCATCGGCTCTGCTCTCTACTGCAGCTGCTTGCTTCTGTCACAATTATGCTCGGGGATGGCGGATCAGGATACAGGAACCCGCGATCTGGGACAACAACCACCAGTACCAGTCCCCAGTATCAGTACCAGTCACCAGTATCAGTACCAGTCACCAGTATCAGTATCAGCCAGCAGTACCAACCAACAGTACCAACCAGCAGTACCAGTACCAGCCAGCAGTACCAGTCAGTCAGCAGTACCAGTACCAGCCAGCAGTACCAGTACCAGCCAACAGTACCCGCCAACAGTACCAGCAAGCAGTACCAGAACCGGTCAGCAGTACCCACCAGCAGTACCAGTAAGCTGTACCAGCCAGCTGTAGGAATCCTGAGGAAGAAGTGACGATTGCAGACTTGGAGACTGCCATCAGTTGACAGACTGCTATATGCCAAATGTTGTATGTATGTTATAAGCGCGATTTTCTTTCTACCTTTGTGAGTAGTTTTTATTCATGTATTTTTAAATAAATGTAATAAAGGATAATGCACAAGGCTGGAGCGCTCTCTTTTCTTTGTTTTTGTGCATTTCATGGGCACTGGTAAATATTTTAGTACACCATTTGGTTCAGAATATTTTTTTTCTTGTTTTCCTCCTGTAATACCTAGGTGCGTCTTATGGTCAGGTGCATCTTATTGAGCGAAAAATACGGTAGTTTGTATGTTTAGTAAAAGCATATTATTACACTACAGGGGTTTCCGTTTACTTGCTTTATCACAAAGTAACTGTAAAGATACAAGCAAAACATTATCACATATGCCATATTAGTGTCATGTTAATTAGTGTCATGTTAATTAGTGTCATGTTGCACTGCTAAAAGACTGAATATCGATGGGCTGCCCTAATGCACCATAGTGTGTTCCTTCAATCCACATGCATGCAATACATAGTCATAGAATGGGTTAGGGTTTCAGTTAGGGTAGGGTTAATATGTTGGCCCAATAAAAGGTCTATGATTTCCTAAACACTTAGGCACCTTTAAAAGCTCTTTGCACCCTTAAGAAAACAACATTAAAAGACCAAATTTTGACACTAATTCATTTCACTGAAATTCAAAAATGTTGGCAAAATGTCAAAAACGTCAATGAAATTTCCCCAAAGGGAAATCTCCCAATTTAGCTCATGTCTACTAGAGACTGGATCTGGGTTTGTACTCCACAATACGAAGCCCCAAAGTGACTATTCATCATAATTCTCACAATGGCAAGCTCTCATTAATCAGTCAACCAAATGACCGTGTTAACCAATGAGAAGTACTTCTTTCTTCTGGGACACCTTACCGGAAGAAGAAACCTCAGCTGCGCTTCTAATTTGCCAGGAAGGGCAAGCTTTGACCAATGAGCCCTTGCTATTGTGAGCATTAAGAAGAATACTTACTTCAGGGCTGTGTATTGTGGTGTCCAGAGTTTGAAGCTCTACACCGGCAGTATGGGGCATAAGGGACGTTACGCGCAGCAAGGTCCAGAGAGGTGGCCGGGACATTTGGGGTTAGCTCATGTAACGAAACGTCCCACACTCCGCTTGAGTGCTTTCGTCATATACCACTTCCTCCCAGTCTGAATATAGATGTCAGATATTCCAACCGCTCACAAGCACAAAACAAGTCGATACTTGTTTAGTTGCTGAACATGGACTCTTTATTAGAACCATAATACAAGTCTTATATACAGTAGAAGAGGAGGTCCCCCCCTCCTGCTCATATTACTCTAACAATACACCTGTAACCAGAAACAGAATTAACATGAACTAATTAACTAATCCCTTGAAGCAGCCGATGTGACTCCGTGCCCTCCTGAGCATTGTGATGATTAATCAGGATTTCACTACAGGTCAGACTTGTTGTCACCGAGCTTCACACAGTAGATTATACATTATCATAAGTACAAACACAGGACACCTTCTCACAATAGCAGGAGCTCCAGCAGGAGTCGGCCCGGCTCCTACATTGTACAGAGGCCAATGTGATCAGCTCTCCCAACTAACATGTTGAGTTCAGAATCAAACAAACCAAGAATAGTCTTTACATATATCCTGGGAGATATTGTGGATAAATGTTACTGTCCCATTTTAAGTAATCCAAGATATATTTTCTTAGTCACCCTGTGCCAGGATGACACAGGGTGACTTAGACGTAAGAGGTGCATGGGGAGCTCAAACATGGGTTTCCCAACCTTTCCAAGGGATTCTTGGTTCCACGGGTCCTCCCGTCACAGCTCACGTTTCCATTTTTTTATGAAAAGGTGAACTTACCCTTTAACTCCATATAGATATAAACGACCATCATTAATCACTTGAAAATTTTAAATTTAACATAGACATCTTTAAAAACTTCAACAAAGTTTCTAGGACACATCCTTTATGTCCAGCTACTCTCTTTTTGGGGCCACTCCCACCGCGCTATTGCTGGCCTTTACCAGCTGTCAAATGACAGCCAGTATTTGCTTTGTATTGTGGCTCATTCACACTAGCGGTTGAGGGATCGGTAAAACCCTCCAGAGGCAGCGGCCGAGGATGCACACATACAGCCCAGGCAATGATAACTCTGAAACTTCAAGTTTGCTTCCGGGTTCATTCATCACAGAGGAGATGGGGGAACCAATGTTCCTCCATCTCCTCTGTGGGAAGCAGCCCTGATCACATATTGCACCCTCTGGAGGTACGGGAGAGCTCAGGAACCACTGTGGGCAGCGGCAGAAGGGACAGCCCTTTGCAGGATTGTAAAAGTGATCTTTCAGGGAACTGTGAGAACCAAGTGATCGGCGGTGTTTGATCGCTCGGTTCTCAGATGCTGCATCCACCTAGGTAAGTATAAATTTGCAAAAAAAGTCCATGCTTCTCTTTTAACTGCTTCCGGACCGCCGGCTATACATCGGCTGTTTGACGTTAAATACTGGGGTTATGGTAGCATATAGCTACCTCGGTATCTTTTTAAACAGCGGGCGGTCCGCTTTCAGATAAAAGTGGTCTCTGCGACGTCAAACGTCACTTCCGCCCAATGGTCTTAAAAGGGCCTTTTTTTTTATTGAAAAAAAAAAAGATATTTTTTTTTTTAAATTATTGCCTTTAAGTGTAAATATGAGATCTGAGATCTTTTTGAGCCCAAATCTCACATTAGAGGTCCTGTCATGCTTTTTTTCGATTACAAGGGATGTTTACATTCCTTGTAATAGGAATAAAAGTGACCTAAAAAAATATTTTTCAAAAGACAGTGTAAAAATAAAAAATTAAAATTAAAATAAATAAGAAAAATAAAATTTAAATCACCCCGTCATGCCGAGCTCACGCGCAGAAGCAAATTCATATGTGAGTAGCACCCGCATTTGAAAAGGTTTTTTAAACCACACATGTGAGGTATCGCCTTGATCTTTAGAGTGAGACCAATAATTCTAGCACTAGACCTCCTCTGTAACTCAAAACTGGTAACATGTAGAAATTTTTAAACGTCGCCTATGGAGAATTTTAAGGGTCAAAGTTTGTCGCCATTCCACGAGCGGGCGCAATTTTGAAAGCGTGACATGTTGGGTATCAATTTACTCAATGTAACATTATCTTTCACAATATAGAAAAAAATTGGGCTAACTTAACTGTTTTCTTATTTTTTAATTCAAAAAAGAGTATTTGTTCCCCAAAAAAATTGCGCTTGTATGACCTCTGCGCAAATACGGTGTAACAAAGTATTGCAACGACTGCCATTTTTTTCTCTAGGGTGTCTGAAAAAAAAATATATAATGTTTGGGGGTTCGAAGTAGTTTTCTAGTAAAAAAAAAAAAAGATTTTAACTTGTAAACAAGTTTGAAAAATGAGGCCTTATCCTTAACCACTTCCGGCCCGCGCTATAGCCGAAATACGGCTGCAGCACGGACCTACTTTGCCGGGAGGGCACCCATAGACGTCCTCCCGTGCTCGAGCGGCCTGAGTGCCCCCTGTAGGGTGCGCGCGTGGCGCACTCTGTGATCAGCGAGTCTTTGAGACTCAGCTGATCACAGATCGGATTCCGACCCCTTACCACGTGATCAGCTGCCAGCCAATGACAGCTGATCATGTGATGTAAACAGATTCGTTAATCGGCTATTTTTTCTCCTCACACTGGTAGCGTGAGGAGAAAAAAAAAGCCGATCACCGGCGGCTGTTAGAGGGACATCAGTCCCGATCGGGGAGAGCCTCTGCAGAGGCTTCTGTGCCCACCTGTGCAAAACAGTGCCAGTGCCCACCAGCGCCACCTACCAGTGGCCACAGTAACACCCATCAGTGTCCACAGTGTCACCTATCAGTGCCCACAGTGTCATCTATCAGTGCCCACAGTGCCACCTATAAATGTCACCAATCAGTGCCTCATCACCAGTGCTGCCTATCAATACCACCTACCAGTGCCCACCAGTGCCAATTACCAGTGTCCATCAGTGCCACCTACCAGTGCCCATCAGTGACATCTATCAGTGCCCATCAGTGCCACCCATCAGTGCCACTCATCAGTGCCACCTATCAGTACCCATCAGTGACATCTATCAGTGCCCATCAGTGCCACCCATCAGTGCCCATCAGTGCCACTCATCAGTGTCGTCTTATCAATGCCCATCAGTGCCGTCTTATAAGTGCCGTCTTATCAGTGCCGCCTTATCTGTGCCTATCAGTGCAGCCCATCAGTGCCCATCAGTGCATTCCAATGAAGGAGAAAAATTACCCGCTTGCAAAAAATTTTTAACAAACTATGAAACGTGTTTTTTTTTTTCAAAAATGTTGGTCCTTTTTTTGTTTGTTTAGCAAAACATAAAACCCCCAGTGGTGATTAAATACCACCAAAAGAAAGCTCTATTTGTGTGAAAAAAAATTATAAAAATTTCATTTGAGAACAGTGTAGCATGACCGCGCAATTGTCATTCAAAGTGTGACAGCGCTGAAAGCTAAAAATTGGTCTGGGCAGGAGGAGGGTTTAGGTGCCCGGTAAGGGGTCAATAAACATGGAGTTAGGCTTCAACATGTCATTTAAGGCCCCTTTCACACTGGGGCGGTGGGGGCGTCGGCGGTAAAACAGCGCTATTTTTATTGCTGCTTTATCGTCATTTTTTGCGGCGGTATTCGGCCACTAGCGGTGCGGTTTTAACCCCCGCTGGCGGCCGAAAAAGGGTTAAAACCGCTCGCATAGCGCCTTTATAGCCGCAGTATAGCCGCGGTATAGCCGCGCTGCCCCATTGATTTCAATGGGCAGGAGCGGTTTAGGAGCAGTGAATACACCGCTCCTTCACCTCTCCAAAGATGCGGTTTGCAGGAGTTCTTTTTTCTCCTGCCAGCGCACCGCTTCAGTGTGAAAGCCCTCAGGCTTTCACACTGAAGAAACAGTAGTGAAAGGGCTCTTAATCTTTCTAAATCTTAAGCTTTCATTCACACAGTCCCTGGTGATCCTGCCACGAAGGCGCTCGTTGCAGGCATTTCCTTTTTTGGGGTGACAACTGTCTTCCTAAAGTGCTCCTGTGTTGTCACCCTGCCACCTGTGTCCCTGGTGGGGGAGACGACTATTTAAAGGGGCATTAAATGCGGAGTTAGGCTTTAAGTAAAAGCTGAAGATTGAGAAAGATTAAAAATTATATATTTTTTTTTTATAAATGACGTGAGCGCGGTAAAGCTTCCCTGAGATTTCAGTGATTTGGCGTCCATCTACTTTAATTCTACGGAAGCGCCATCCTCCCAACGCCATAATCCGATGGAGCGATTCTTCTCATGAAAGGAAATACATTTCTATAAGAGAATAAAGCGGAATGTAATGCGATTGCCCGGGAGAGAAGCGACTTGTCATGTTATATTAGATGATGACGAGCGCTCCGTGTTTTTTGTAAATGAAGGATATCAATATTTATAGGTAGGACATGGAGCGGCGTGTTCGGAGGCAGGTGCAGGGATCCAGAATGGATGTAATCTGCCTCGCTATCTGCATCTAATTGAGAGGTGAAAATGAGGTTGTGTACATTAAGTCAATGACAATTCCCGACCTCGTACCATCCACCCATTTCACTGTAACATCAACCGGTAACGTCTGCTAATAATTAAAGTGGAACTTCCCTTCAGTCTTGCACGGTCTCCTGGACGGAAACGGCTTCCTCTGATTTCACCGCACACTGCGAGCTTCTCACATTGTGCATTAGAAGCTGAGCAAGTCACAGGAAGAATAAACTCTCACTTTAACCACTTGCAGACCACCCATCCGGAATGTACCGTGGACAGGCGACCACCGCACGTCGCTGCCTGTTTCCCCCCCCCTCCTCCCGGCCGGCACCCGCTGTGATTGAATCTGTCAGCAAGTCCCGGACAATGACCTACTGATCGGCTGTGCACAATCACAGTCCAGAGCTCTGTGTTGACAATCGACACAGAGCTCTGTACAGAGGGAACAATCTCTGTGTTTCTTATCCCTGCAAAGGGATCTTTAGTAAAAGCAGAACATTGTACACACATTACACATTGTTGGGCACACATTTAACCCTTTGATCGCCCCGAGATGTTAACCCCCTCCCCAACCCAGTGTCATTAGCAGGGGCGGCTCGTCCATTAAGGGCGCACGGGCGCTGCCCCCCCTCTATCCACCTCACCCCTCTATATGGTTAATGCTTAATGAATGGATTCATGCATAGCATGAATATATCCATGGGCACGGTGGCCGCCCCCTATTCATGCGTCCGGCCCCTTTCCGGACGCCGGGCCTCCTGAATTACAGTGGCGGGGGGGTGTTTTTTCTTAAGCACCTGATTAGAGCCATAGGCTATAATAGGCTTCAAAATAGGGTGGTCTCGGAGCGCAGAGCATTGCACTCGGAGCCCACCCAGGTGTGTTAGAAAAGCAAATGAATTTTCGCTTTTCTACCACTAAATCGCCTCTTTGTCCATCTGGAAGCGCGGGTCTGTTACCCGTTTCCTGATTGTCTGAAAGGTCAGGTGACGCTATTGGACGCCTAGGAGGAGGGGAGGAGACACACGGCGGAAGCCGCTGTGATCTCAGAAGAGGAGAGGACACAGGGGGCGCTGCCAGATGCCCTGCCCAATGTGCCCGCCGATACGGCCGCTGTGTGCCGGCCGATCCCCAATGCTGTGTGCCCACCGATCCCCACCGCTGTGTGCCTGCCGATCCCCAATACTGTGTGCCCACCGATCCCCGCCGCTGTGTGCCTGCCGATCCCCAATGCTGTGTGCCCGCCAATCCCTGCCGCTGTGTGCCTGCCGATCCCCAATACTGTGTGCCCACCGATCCCCGCCGCTGTGTGCCGGCCGATCCCCAATGCTGTGTGCCCACCGATCCCCACCGCTGTGTGCCTGCCGATCTACATTACTGTGTGCCCACCGATCCCCGCCGCTGTGTGTCTGCCGATCCCCAATGCTGTGTGCCCACCAATCCCCGCCGCTGTGTGCCTGCTGATCCCCAATACTGTGTGCCCACCGATCCCCGCTGCTGTGTGCCTGCTGATCCCCAATGCTGTGTACCCGCCGATCCCCGCCGCTGTGTGCCTGCCAATCCCCAATGCTGTGTGCCCACCGATCCCCGCCGCTGTGTGCCTGCCGATCCCCAATGCTGTGTGCCCACCGATCCCCGCCGCTGTGTGCCTGGCGATCCCCAATACTGTGTGCCCACCGATCCCCGCTGCTGTGTGCCTGCTGATCCCCAATGCTGTGTACCCGCCGATCCCCGCCGCTGTGTGCCGACCAATCCCTGAGCACCTGATTAGAGCCATAGGCTATAATAGGCTTCAAAATAGGGTGGTCTCGGAGCGCAGAGCGTTGCACTCGGAGCCCACCCAGGTGTGTTAGAAAAGCAAATGAATTTTTGCTTTTCTACCACTAAATCGCCTCTTTGTCCATCTGGAAGTGCGGGTCTGTTACCCATTTCCTGACTGTCTGAAAGGTCAGGTGATGCTATTGGACGCCTAGGAGGAGGGGAGGAGACACACGGCGGAAGCCGCTGTGATCTCAGAAGAGGAGAGGACACAGGGGGTGCTACCAGATGCCCTGCCCGATGTGCCCGCCGATACGGCCGCTGTGTGCCGGCCGATCCCCAATGCTGTGTGCCCACCGATCCCCACCGCTGTGTGCCTGCCGATCCCCAATACTGTGTGCCCACCGATCCCCGCCGTTGTGTGCCTGACGATCCCCAATACTGTGTGCCCACCGATCCCCGCCGCTGTGTGCCTGCCGATCCCCAATGCTGTGCGCCCGCCAATCCCTGCCGCTGTGTGCCTGCCGATCCCCAATACTGTGTGCCCACCGATCCCCGCCGCTGTGTGCCGGCCGATCCCCAATACTGTGTGCCCACCGATCCCCGCCGCTGTGTGCCTGCCGATCCCCAATGCTGTGTGCCCACCAATCCCTGCCGCTGTGTTCCTGCCGATCCACAATACTGTGTGCCCACCGATCCCCACCGCTGTGTGCCGGCCGATCCCCAATGCTGTGTGCCCACCGATCCCCACCGCTGTGTGCCTGCCGATCCCCAATACTGTGTGCCCACCGATCCCCGCCGCTGTGTGTCTGCTGATCCCCAATGCTGTGTGCCCACCAATCCCCGCCGCTGTGTGCCTGCCGATCCCCAATACTGTGTGCCCACCGATCCCCGCTGCTGTGTGCCTGCTGATCCCCAATGCTGTGTACCCGCCGATCCCGGCCACTGTGTGCTGACCAATCCCCAATGCTGTGTGCCCACTGATCCCCGCCACTGTGTGCCTGCCGATCCCCAATGCTTTGTGCCCACCGATTCCCGCCGATGTGTGCCTGCCGATCCCCAATGCTGTGTGCCCACCGATCCCCGCCGCTGTGTGCCTGCCGATCCCCAATACTGTGTGCCCACCGATCCCCGCTGCTGTGTGCCTGCTGATCCCCGCCGCTGTGTGCTGGCCGATCCCCAATGCTGTGTGCCCACCGATCCCCACCGCTGTGTGCCTGCCGATCTACATTACTGTGTGCCCACCGATCCCCGCCGCTGTGTGTCTGCCGATCCCCAATGCTGTGTACCCGCCGATCCCCGCCGCTGTGTGCCTGCCAATCCCCAATGCTGTGTGACCACCGATCCCCGCCGCTGTGTGCCTGCCGATCCCCAATGCTGTGTGCCCACCGATCCCCGCCGCTGTGTGCCTGGCGATCCCCAATACTGTGTGCCCACCGATCCCCGCTGCTGTGTGCCTGCTGATCCCCAATGCTGTGTACCCGCCGATCCCCGCCGCTGTGTGCCGACCAATCCCTGAGCACCTGATTAGAGCCATAGGCTATAATAGGCTTCAAAATAGGGTGGTCTCGGAGCGCAGAGCATTGCACTCGGAGCCCACCCAGGTGTGTTAGAAAAGCAAATGAATTTTTGCTTTTCTACCACTAAATCGCCTCTTTGTCCATCTGGAAGCGCGGGTCTGTTACCCGTTTCCTGATTGTCTGAAAGGTCAGGTGATGCTATTGGACGCCTAGGAGGAGGGGAGGAGACACACGGCGGAAGCCGCTGTGATCTCAGAAGAGGAGAGGACACAGGGGGTGCTACCAGATGCCCTGCCCGATGTGCCCCGCCGATACGGCCGCTGTGTGCCGGCCGATCCCCAATGCTGTGTGCCCACCGATCCCCAACGCTGTGTGCCTGCCGATCCCCAATACTGTGTGCCCACCGATCCCCGCCGTTGTGTGCCTGACGATCCCCAATGCTGTGTGCCTGCCGATCCCCAATACTGTGTGCCCACCGATCCCCGCCGCTGTGTGCCTGCCGATCCCCAATGCTGTGTGCCCGCCAATCCCTGCCGCTGTGTGCCTGCCGATCCCCAATACTGTGTGCCCACCGATCCCCGCCGCTGTGTGCCGGCCGATCCCCAATACTGTGTGCCCACCGATCCCCGCCGCTGTGTGCCTGCCGATCCCCAATGCTGTGTGCCCGCCAATCCCTGCCGCTGTGTTCCTGCCGATCCACAATACTGTGTGCCCACCGATCCCCGCCGCTGTGTGCCGGCCGATCCCCAATGCTGTGTGCCCACAGATCCGCACCGCTGTGTGCCTGCCGATCCCCAATACTGTGTGCCCACCGATCCCCGCCGCTGTGTGTCTGCTGATCCCCAATGCTGTGTGCCCACCAATCCCCGCCGCTGTGTGCCTGCCGATCCCCAATACTGTGTGCCCACCGATCCCCGCTGCTGTGTGCCTGCTGATCCCCAATGCTGTGTACCCGCCGATCCCCGCCGCTGTGTGCTGACCAATCCCCAATGCTGTGTACCCACTGATCCCCGCCACTGTGTGCCTGCCGATCCCCAATGCTGTGTGCCCACCGATCCCCGCCGCTGTGTGCCTGCCGATCCCCAATGCTGTGTGCCCACCGATCCCCGCTGCTGTGTGCCTGCCGATCCCCAATACTGTGTGCCCACCGATCCCCACTGCTGTGTGCCTGCTGATCCCCGCCGCTGTGTGCCGGCCGATCCCCAATGCTGTGTGCCCACTGATCCCCACCACTGTGTGCCTGCCAATCCCCAATGCTGTGTGCCCACCGATCCCTGCCGCTGTGTGCCTGCCGATCCCCAATGCTGTGTGCCCACCGATCCCCGCCGCTGTGTGCCTGCCGATCCCCAATACTGTGTGCCCACCGATCCCCGCTGCTGTGTGCCTGCTGATCCCCAATGCTGTGTACCCGCCGATCCCCGCCGCTGTGTGCCGACCAATCCCTGAGCACCTGATTAGAGCCATAGGCTATAATAGACTTCAAAATAGGGTGGTCTCGGAGCGCAGAGCATTGCACTCGGAGCCCACCCAGGTGTGTTAGAAAAGCAAATGAATTTTTGCTTTTCTACCACTAAATCGCCTCTTTGTCCATCTGGAAGCGCGGGTCTGTTACCCGTTTCCTGATTGTCTGAAAGGTCAGGTGATGCTATTGGACGCCTAGGAGGAGGGGAGGAGACACACGGCAGAAGCCGCTGTGATCTCAGAAGAGGAGAGGACACAGGGGGCGCTACCAGATGCCCTGCCCGATGTGCCCGCCGATCCCCAATGCTGTGTGCCCACCGATCCCCACCGCTGTGTGCCTGCCGATCCCCAATACTGTGTGCCCACCGGTCCCCGCCGTTGTGTGCCTGACGATCCCCAATGCTGTGTGCCCACCGATCCCCGCCGCTGTGTGCTTGCCGATCCCCAATGCTGTGTGCCCGCCAATCCCTGCCGCTGTGTGCCTGCCGATCCCCAATACTGTGTGCCCACCGATCCCCGCCGCTGTTTGCCGGCCGATCCCCAATACTGTGTGCCCACCGATCCCCGCCGCTGTGTGCCTGCCGATCCCCAATGCTGTGTGCCCGCCAATCCCTGCCGCTGTGTTCCTGCCGATCCCCAATACTGTGTGCCCACCGATCCCCACCGCTGTGTGCCGGCCAATCCCCAATGCTGTGTGCCCACCGATCCCCACCGCTGTGTGCCTGCCGATCCCCAATACTGTGTGCCCACCGATCCCCGCCGTTGTGTGTCCAGGGTGCGCGGCTTAGAGGTTTTCACCTTTATTTTACATATTTATTGGATATGTTTTGTAGCAGACAGTAAAAAATGTATTATTATTTTCAACATTTTCAGTCTTTTTTTGTTTATATCGCAAAAAATAAAAACAAATAAAAAGCTCTATTTGTGTGAAAAAAAATATATAAATTTTGTCTGGGTATAGTGTCGCATGAGCACACAATTGTCGGTTAAAGTAGCGCAGTGCCGAATAGCAAAAAATGGTCTGGTCATGAAGGGGGTAAAATCTTCCGGAGGTCACGTGGTTAAATAAATCTACAGAATATACCAGGGGTAGGCAACCTTATAGTGGTGGGGATCTACCTGAACAACATGGGAAAAGTCAAAGATCACCGGGCACAATATCAACTCCTCACACCTGGTTTAAATTTCTAATTGCCGTACTATCATGTCGCAATCGCGTGCAGTCATGGGCTTAAATCAGGTGGTGAGGAGTCATGGGTTTAAATCAGGTGGTGAGGAGTCATGGGTTTAAATCAGGTGGTGAGGAGTCATGGGTTTAAATCAGGTGGTGAGGAGTCATGGGTTTAAATCAGGTGGTGAGGAGTCATGGGTTTAAATCAGGTGGTGAGGAGGCAACATATTTCTCCTCACCACCTGTCAAACACACTCAGATTGCTTTTCAGAGGAGCAACAGTGCCTGCTGTACTTATGAATGAGCCCTTAGTTTCAATTCGGCAGTGGCACCCTTAGGGCTCATGCACACGTAAAGTTGTGGGGTGGTAAAACCCTGTGGTAGAGTCACGGTTTTACCGCCCCCATCCCCTATCCCCTTTAGCAATACAGAGGAGGCGTCGGCTTACTAGGCTTTTGCTCCCTACTACAGCTCCAACTTTACAAGTAGTCCCCTCTGCACTGCATTCTGTTTGATGCTCAGTGATCGCAATCTACCAATCACCTGTCCGCGATCCCCCCCGGAATATACGAACTATCTTGAGGGCCGATTCACGACACAAAAATGCTCTTTGGATGCGTTCCGGATGCATTTTTGCTTACAGTTCACACCACGGAAACTCACTCCTGATGCGTTTCTGCAGGCGCCTTTTTATGTGTTTTAAATGCATTCCGGTGCATTTTTTTTCCCCTTTTGTTTTTTCTAGACATGTGCAATTTGTTTCCTTATGGATTTGTTTTATTTAACTAATTTATACAAACTCGTTAATTCGGAAATATCCGACTTAGCCAAAAAACGATTTTTCCCAGATTTTTGTCAATTCGAATATTCGAAAATGTGAAAATCCGTAAATTCGAGTATTCGAGAATTCGGAAATTGAAACATTCGTAAATCCGTAAATTCGAAAATCTGAAAATAAAAACTAAAAACCCGAAAATTCAAAAATCTGAAGTAACAACTAATAATAACTTAACTATTACTAACTATTAAATTATAAGTATTGAAATTTCCTTTCAAACGTGGCTGTTAGTGAACTTAACGAATACGAATTTATTAGAACTTACGAATTTTCCGAAATAACGAATGCCGTATCTAAACGAATGGAATGTAACAAATTAATAATAATAAATAACACTAATAATATTAATGAAAGCTTTTTATTATTATTATTATTATTATTTATTATTAATTTGTTCCATTCCATTAGTTTAGATACGACATTCGTTATTTTGGATAATTCGTAACTTCGGATAAATTCGTATTCGTTAAGTTCACTAACAGCCACGTTTGAAAGGAAATTCCAGTACTTCTAATTTAATACTTAGTTATTATTAGTTAGTTAGCTATTATTTCGAATTTTCTAATTTTCGTTCTTTCGAATTTTTGGATTTTATTTCTTGTTTTCGGATATTCGAATTTTTGAATTCACGAATTTGGATCATAACGAATGACCTGAAAAACGAAAAAAAAAAAAAAAAGAATGAAACGAAAACAAAAACGAACAAATTTTTTGGCAGTGCACATGCCTAGTTTTTTCTTTTTTCCCAAGCTTTACAGTTTTTTTTTTTTTTCATGTGATGCTTTCCAGTGCGTTTTTGATGCATTTAGATGCGTTCCAGTACAGTTCTGTGCAGAAAAAAATGCTGCATATTCTACTTATTGTTTTCTGCACTGGAACTGACTGCGCTGGTGTAAACTAGACCATTGGAACCCATATAACCTACTGTCCAGGGGTGTTGCTAGGGGGTGGCTTTTGGGGCTATAGCCCCGAATCTAGGGCCAATAGCCCCAAGTCTCTGCAGGGGTCCCCAAAGGGGAGGGGAGGCTCTCTAGGGACCCTTATGTAAGTGGGGGGCTCTCTGGGGACCCTGATGCAAGGGAGAGGCTTTCTGGGGTCCCTGATTTTAAGGCAAAGGCTCTCTAAGGACCCAGATTTAAGGGGGAGGCTCTCTGGGGACCCTAATGTAAGGGGGGCTCTCTGGAAACCCTGATGTAAATGAGGGGCGCTCTGGGTACCCTGATGAAAGAGGGAGGCTCTCTGATGACTCTGATGAAAGGAGGAGGCTCTCTGGGGACCCTGATGTAAGGGGGGCTCTCTGGGGACCCTGATGTAAGGGGGGACTCTCTGGGGACCCTGATGTAAGGGGGGACTCTCTGGGGACCCTGGTGTAAGGGGGGACTCTCTGGGGACCCTGATGTAAGGGGGGACTCTCTGGGGACCCTGATGTAAGGGGGGACTCTCTGGGGACCCTGATGTAAGTGGGGGGCCCTCTGGGAATATATATACACACACGTATATTACTGTATATTCATGTGTATGCCTGCCCAAGCATATGACTTTTTTTACTACGCTGCTATGGGCTCTAGCCCCAGATCTTTTGTAGACCTAGCAACACCCCTGCTACTGTCCATGCGATTTGATACAGAAAAAAAAACGCACTGGACTGCATGTGGTGTGAACTGGCCCTTAGAGACATTGGTCACATTCTTTAACCCCCTCCTGCCCACCCTTTAATAGGTTCTGAGTGCCCGGGGGGGGGGGGGGGGGGGTAATGATCAGTAGTCATGTGACTACTGTGATTGGCTGTCAGAGTGGTCACATGATTGGGAGTCGGTCCTGCCAACCGCTGATTGTTAGTGAGGACAGCGCGGTCCCTGTGCTGAGAGCATGCTCACGATTGGTTGCCAGGGACACATATATGCATAATGTGGGCGATGTAGCCCATCCACATGTGTGTTATGCGGGTGGTGACGGCTTCAAAGGAAAATCTACTTTTGTAAACGAAAAGAAAAGGAAAAACAAAACAAAACAAAAAACAGTCTCCTCTGGGTCCATTTATACCAAAGTGATGGAAAATCTATCCAATGGGGATACAGAGAAAACTGCATTTGTAGCAGATGGGGGGGGGGGGGGGGGGTTAATGTTTCAGACCTCCCATTTCTTTTACATGTGTCACTGGGAGAGGAAAGGAGGGGAAATCCCCCCAATGGGGGTCACAGAAAAACAAAATGATAGAAATGGTAATAATTTCCCCATTTTTGGTTTTAAAAGGGGTTGTAAACCCTCTTTTTTTTTTTTTAATAACAAACATGTCATACTTACCTCCACTGTGCAGATCGTTTGTTTCCTCCTCTTCTGGGGTCCCCTGGGGGCCCTGGTGGCTCCTCCCCGAGAAGGGCTCTCCTAAGGTGGACACCCGCGCGGGCGCGCTCCCGAGTCCATTCACTCAGAGAAAGCAGGACTCGCCCCCCCCCCCAGCGCCAGTGTCATTGGATTTGATTGACAGCAGTGGGAGCCAATGGCTGCGCTGCTAACAATCTATCCAATCAAGAGACGAGGGGAAGAACGTGTCTCCGCCGAGTACTGTCCTATGTGTCATCAGGAAATGTGTTAGGACTACAGAAATCCTCCCCTTATTTTATGTAGATGAGAAAAGGGGAAGGTGTTCTGTAGTCCTGGCATACCGCCTGCTCCAGGGTGACAACCCTCACCATTCTCTGTCTATGGAGGAGCAATGTTGTCACCTTAGGACTGGAAATGTGTCAAGACTACAGAAAACCTCCCCCCATATTTTACATAGAAGATGAGAAAAGGGGAAGGTGTTTTATAGTCCTGGCATACCTCCTGTTCTAGGGTGACAACGCTCACTCTTCTGTGTCTATGGAGGAGCCACGTTTTCACCTTAGGACAGGAAATGTGTCAAGACTACAGAACCTCCCCAGCCCCCCCTTCCTATTTCATCTAGATAAGAAGAGGGGGGTGTTCTGTAGTCCTGGCATACCTCCTGTTCCAGGGTGACAACGCTTACTATTCTCTATCTATGGAAAAGCAACATTGTCACCTTAGGACAAGAAGAACTACAGATAACATCCTCCTATTTCATGTAGATGAGAAGAGGGGAAGGTGTTCTGTAGTCCTGGCATACCTCCTGTTCTAGGGTGACAATGTTCACTATTCTCTATCTATGGAGCAGCACCATTGTCACCTTAGGACAAGAAGATCTACAGAAAACCTCCCTCTATTGTATGTACAAGAGGATGTTTTCTGTAGTCCTGGCATACCTCCTTTTCTAGGGTGACAACGCTGACTCTTCTGTGTCTATGGAGGAGCCACGTTGTCACCTTAGGACAGGAAATGTGTCAAGACTACAGAAAACCTCCCCCCTTATTTATGTAAATGTTTTCTGTAGTCTTGATACACCTTCTGTTCTAGGATGACAACATTCACAATTCTGTATCTATGTAACCTTAGGAACGGGAAGTGTGTTAAGACTACATTCATTCAACCTCCCCCTATTTTATGTAGATGAGAAGAGAGGGAGGTGTTCGGTAGTCCTGAGCCACTTCCTGTTCTAGGGGCGACAACGTTGCTCTTCCATAGACACTGCATAGTGAGTGTTGTCCCCCCTAGAAAAGTAAAGCGCGTTACTGGCTGGGTGAAATTAAAGAGGAACTGCAGTCTGCTCACATAATTTGGAATAAAAACATCTTTGCCATTCTGAAGCTTCCCTCCAACCACTTTGCATATTATTCTATATATACTGGGATTCTGTCCTTGCCAAATATGCTGCAGAAATCTCCCTCCGCTGAGTCTGGCTGCAGCCATATTAACTGTGGGCAGCTGAAGCTGCAGCCTGTTCACCTCCTGGATTTACACAGAGGTACACCTCCAGGTTATGACTAAGGCCTTATAGGCTGAAACTCGTCAGCTGACTTAATCTGCGTTTGTTCACTGTGGCTATTCAATAAAATCATACCTCCCAACATTTTGAGATGGGAATGAATGAGGGACTTTGTACTCATATTATTTGTTATGGTTTATATGATCACATAAGCGCTGCACATTTCACCCAATGAATGAGGGACATCTATATCTACAGGGACAAATATATGTAGGCATAGGACACGCCCCCTGCCACGCCCTCTTAAAGGTGAGTTAACCAAAAAAAAAAAAAAAGGATAATTAAATCCACAAGGACCTTTATTTACCACTACTATTCCTTTATGTTGGCTTTTAAAATTTACAAATGCAGCAATTTAGAATTTGGATGAAAGGTTTAGCACTGGGAAACACTTTTTGAAAGATAAAAAGTGCATTTTATATACATCTATATAGATCAGACCAAAATGAGGGACAAATGAGGAGGAAAGACGGACAGAGGGACATTGCTCCAAATCAGGGACAGTTCCTTTGAAATCAGGGACAGTCCCTCAAATCAGGGACAGTCCCTTAAAATCAGGGACAGTCCCTCGAAATCAGGGACAGTTGGGAGCTGTGATAAAATGAAGAAATTTTAAGCACAACAACTGGAGTGCGGATCATTTTTTCTACACACCTCTAGCTCTGCAGCTCTCATTGGCCCTCATTCCCCCCTCCCTTCCTGGCAAACTCTCACCAGAGTGAGAGAGAGAGAGAGAGCTGTGAATGATGTCATAAGCCTAGGCCAATGACCAGACAGGAAACAGGAAGTGGGCTGTATAAGGAATTTACTGGCAGAAAAAAAAAAGTTTTACTATCCAAAATTAAAACAACAACAACAAGGGCAGAAGATTTAATAGATGGAAAGATGAAAAAATGACTGAAGTTCCGCTTTAAAGGAAAAAAACTAAAAAAAAAAGGAAAACGAATGCAGCCACAACATCTAAGGAATGGTAATATGTTACATTTTGTTCTTCGGTTTTGAAACATCTTTAAAACAGGGGGGGATCCCTTTAAATGGGGAGATTTCTCCTAAGTTGCTTTGCAGAGCCGACACTCCGCTGACTTGCCGCCACTCATCTGGGAACTTCCTGGCTTCCGCGGGAGCTGGCGATCGCAAACCTCCGGCCAACGTTTTCCAGCAGCTGACTTTGGAGATTGTGGAAAGCCGGCTGTTTATGTGACGTATTTACAAAATCAGGATTCTGTCACACCAAACAAAAACAAAGAAGAAGGATGAAAAATTCCCGGAGAACTGAATGTGGGAATGGAAGGAGACCGGCAACAACAACAAAAAATAAAATAAAATTCAAAACACATATGTATTTCTAAAGATACATTTTTTAACCACTTGACCTCCGGAAGATTTACCCCTCCTTCCTGACCAGGCCATTTTATTGCGATACGGCACTGCTTTATTTTAACTGACAACTGCGCGGTCGCGCGGCGCTTTACGCCAAATATGACCTTTTTTTCTCCTCCCACAAACAGAGCTTTCTTTTTGTAGTATTTGATCACCTCTGCCGTTTTTATTTTTTGCGCTATAAACAAAAAAAGGCTGACAATTTTGAAAAAAAAATATATATATTTTTTACTTTCTGCTATAAAACAAATCCAATAAAAAAAAAAAAAAATCTAATTTCTTCATCAGTTTAGGCCAATATGTATTCTGCTACATATTTTTGGTAAAAAAAAAATCCCAATAAATGTATATTGATTGGTTTGCGCAAAAGTTATAACGTCTACAAACTGTGGGATAGATTTATTAATTACATTTTTTACTAGCAATGGTGGCGATCAGCGACATATAGCGGAACTGTGATATTGCGATGGACATTCTGACAGTAGCTGACACTTTTTGGGGACCAGTGACACCAAAACAGTGATCAGTGCTAACAAAATACACACTGTCACTGTACTAATGACACTGGCTAGGAAGGAGTTATCATCGGGGGGGGGGGGGGGGCGATCAAAGGGTTAAATGTGTGCCTAGCCAGTGTTTTAGTATACTGTGGGAAGTGCTTTTACTAGGGGAAGAGAGTTACTTTTAAATAAATTGGTCCACCAGCAGTATAAAAAAAAAAAACTGCTCAGGGTGCAATTAGAGCTGCTCAATTAATCATTAAGAATCGAGATCGCGATTCTTTCCCCTTCGCGATCCTAACAAAGCATTTTCCCGATTCTATGCAGAGTTCTCTGCTCAAGCCGACAGCTGTCAAAAAAAAAAAAAAACAGGCAGTTTGCCAAGTTTCACAACATTCCTCAGCTGCTGAGCTAACTATAAACATTGTAACGTTTTGTTCTTTAGATCAAAGGAATGAACTTCGGTCTGTAAATGAGGGAAGTTTAACCTCTTTAAAGATTAAGCCTTTTTCTGACACTTGTTGCTTACAAGTTAAAATCATTATTTTTTTTTTGCTAGAAAATTACTTAGAACCCCCAAACATTATATATATATTTTTAGCAGAGACCCTAGAGAATAAAATGGTGATTTTTGAAATATTTTATGTCACGCTGTATTAGCGCCGCAATCTTTCAAATGCATTTTTTTGGGGGGAAAAAAATACACTTTAATGAATTAAAAAAAAAAACTAAACAGTAAAGTTAGCCCATTTTTTAAAAATATAATGTGAAAGATGATGTTACGCCACGAGAATCGTGATCTTTATTCTAAGCACAAAAAAAAAATTGTGATTCTCATTTTTCCCAGAATCATGCAGCTCTAGGCGCAATACTCCCTGTCAATTCAGAGCTGTCTCCTGCAGTACTGCTTTTCTGCCACTAGATGCCCTCAGTTTCCCATGTTGAATGCCCAAATGATATACACCAAGGAGCCAAAACGTTATGACCACTGACAGGTAAAGTGAATATCATTGATTATCTTGTGACAATGGCACCTGGAAATGGGAGGGGTATGTTAGGCAGCAAGTGAAAATGTCCCTGAAGTTGATGTTGAAAGTAGAAAAAAACGGGCAAGCATAAGGATTTGAGCGACTTTGACAAGGGCCAAATCGTAATGTCTAGATCAGGAGTCCACAAACTTTCACCTGCCACTCCATACCCAGTGGCGGTGCGTCCATAAGGACGCACAGGCGCCGCCCCCTCTCTCCAACCACCCCCTCTATCACCAATTGATAGATTCATGACATGCATGTATCTATCTATGGCCGCCACTGCCACCCCCCTATTCGGGCGCCCAGCCCCTTTTTGGGTGCAGGGCGCCTGAATTACAGCGGCAGGGGGTGGTTTTGATGCACCTGATTAGAGCCATAGGTTCGAATAGGCATCAAAAAAGGTGACCTGCGAGCGCCATGCTAGGCGCTCGCAGGTCATTCAGCTGTGTTAGAAAAGCGAATGAATATTCGCTTTCCTAACACTAAATCGCCTCTTCGCCAATCAGGTCCTCTGTTACCTGTCACCTGATTGGCTGAAGCGACAGACGCTGTGATTGGATGCCAGGCGTCCAATCATAGCAGAGGAGGGGTGGAGAGGACGGGAGAAGACATCGAGGAGCTGTCCCACTGAGACAGGTAAATGCACACGGCAGGCTGGCGGCATTTGATATGGCACAGTAATTTATTTTATTGTGAAAATAAATTATTATTGCTCTTGCATGCAATTGCACTATGACTCCATTACAAACTTCTCTAAAAACGTTCACTTTTTTAAAGCTGAATTCCAGGTATGGCGATTTTCCCTTGTACCGATGTAAGGATGTACAGTGCCTTGAAAAAGTATTTATACGCCTTCAAATTTTCCACATTTTTCCACAATTATGTGCCACTTTGTGTTGGTCTATCACATAAAATCCCCAAAAAATACATTTAGGTTTTTGGTTGTAACATGACAAAATGTGGAAAATTTCAAGGGGTATGAATACTTTTTCAAGGCACTGTATATACATTACTTATGGGATCACTGCAAGAGCTAGAAATTGCTGTATTAGGCATCTTTACTACAGTGATCTTCAGTTCAGGTGCCTACTGCTACTACAGTGATCTCCACTCCTAGTGCTTACTGCTACTACACTGATCTCCACTCCCAGTGCCCACTGCTACTACAATGATCTCCTTTCCCGGTGCCTACTGCTACTACAGTGATCCCCATTCCCGGTGCACACTGCTACTACAATGATCTCCTATCCCGGTGCCTACTGCTACTACAGTGATCCCCATTCCCGGTGCCTACTGCTACTACACTGATCTCCACTCCCAGTGCCCACTGCTACTACAGTGATCTCCATACCCGGTGCCTACTGCTACTACAGTGATTTCCACTCCCAGTGCCCACTGCTACTACAATGATCTCCTTTCCCGGTGCCTACTGCTACTACAGTGATCTCCATTCCCGGTGCCTACTGCTACTACACTGATCTCCACTCCCAGTGCCTACTGCAACTACAATGATCTCCTTTCTCGGTGCCTACTGCAACTACAATGATCTCCTTTCCCGGTGCCTACTGCAACTACAATGATCTCCTTTCCAGGTGCCTACTGCTACTACAATGATCTCCTTTCCCGGTGCCTACTGCAACTACAATGATCTCCTTTCCCGGTGCCTACTGCTACTACAATGATCTCCATTCCCAGTGCCTACTGCCACTACAATGATCTCCACTCCCGGTGCTTACTACTCAGGTCCAGGTGCCTACTACTACTACAGAGATCTCCAGTCCTTGTGCCTACTGCTTCTACAGTGATCTGCACTCTTGGTGCCTACTGCTACTACAGTGATCTCCATTCCCAGTGCCTACTGCTATTATAGTGATCTCCACTCCCAGTGCCTACTGCCATAACAGCGATCTATACTTCAGGTGCCCACTACTACTACAATGATCTCCACTCCCAGGGCATACTGCTACTACAGTGATCTCTACTAGCTTCTGATTCCTGTGTTGAGCCGCTAGCCATGGTCACTATTCAGAGGATGCTTTGTAGTTTCTTAATGAATGCAAAGCCATCTCTGATTGAACGAGGAGGTGAGGTGGGATGGTGGTGTCATTCTCTTCATCTTGTCCAATGAACAAAAGTTTTACATTCATTGAGAAATGCAAAAAGCATTCTCTGATTGGTGCATGTGCCCAGTGGCCGATCCCTGTGTTCAGAATGCAGCAGGGCAACTCCTTGGCATGGGATCCAGAAGCTAGTGGGGATCACAGGAGTAGCAGTGTATGTATGAATGAATGTAGCCACCCCCCTCCATGGTCCCACTGTATGTATGAATGTAGCCACCCCCTCCATGATCCCACTGTATGTATGAATGTAGCCACCCCCCTCCATGGTCCCTCTGTATGTATGAATGTAGCCACCTCCCTCCATGGTCCCTCTGTATGTATGAATGTAGCCACCCCCCCTCCATGGTCCCTCTGTATGTATGAATGTAGCCACCCCCCCTCCATGGTCTCTCTGTATGTATGAATGTAGCCACCCCCCTTCCATGGTCCCTCTGTATGTATGAATGTAGCCACCCCCCCTCCATGGTCCCTCTGTATGTATGAATGTAGCCACCCCCCCTCCATGGTCCCTCTGTATGTATGAATGTAGCCACCCCCCCTCCATGGTCTCTCTGTATGTATGAATGTATCCACCCCCCTCCATGGTCCCTCTGTATGTATGAATGTAGCCACCCCCCCCTCCATGGTCCCTCTGTATGTATGAATGTAGCCACCCCCCCTCCATGGTCCCTCTGTATGTATGAATGTAGCCACCCCCCCTCCATGGTCTCTCTGTATGAAGGACCACAGCCACCCTCTCGTGCTCAGCCCTGAGATGGAGTAGATGATGAAATCTATCAATAGCATTAACAGTTTTGGCGAGTCCCTCGTGACATTTTTTAAAATTTTGTATATTCCAATAACTAGCCAATAAATCATTTTTCTCTCCACTTTCTTGATACTTGCGGATCGGCACACTCAGAATGATTCTCATATCAAATCTTAAATCTCTTCTTCTTGTAAATATTTAAAAGAAAGTGAAATTGCTGTCTTCGAAAAAGATAGAAGTGGCCTAGACAACTAGAAATGACTCATTAGTTAAGCCGTAGTCAGCAGCGAGAAAAACTGTTTTTTTACTGCCATGCAGGAGAATCTGCTCATGTAGCAAAATGCAGCTCATTTCTCAGAGTGGAAGGAAACGGGTATTCGCTGTCCTGACATTATTATGCCGGGACAGGTGAAGTATCTTCATGGCAAAAATCAAACAGATAATAAATGAGAGAATCTGACATAAAGCAAAGATATATCCAAAAACCAGAGCACAGGAGCGCTGATCTCTGCAACCAATGCTTTCCAAAAATTGAGGAAATCGAATTGATTACTCCCAGGGATTTTTTTTTCTCAGAGGATAGGTGCAGAAACTCCCCCTTTCGGGGTCACACATTTTCTTCACCCCCTACCCACCTCCGAGCACCGTCCCTTAGTTCCACCCCCTACCCACCTCCGAGCATCGTCCCTTAGTTCCACCCCCTACCCACCTCCGAGCACCGTCCCTTAGTTCCACCCCCTACCCACCTCCGAGCACTGTCCCCTAGTTCCACCCCTGAACACCGTCCCTTAGTTACACCCCCTACCCACCTCCGAGCACCGTCCCTAAGTTCCACCCCCTACCCACCTCAGAGCACCGTCCCTTAGTTCCACCCCCTACCCACCTCAGAGCACAGTCCCTTAGTTCCACGCCATACCCACCTCTGAGGACCGTCCCTTAGTTCCATCCCCTACCCACCTCAGAGCACTGTCCCTTAGTTCCACGCCATACCCAACCCTGAGGACTGTCCCTTAGTTCCACCCCCTACCTACCTCCGAGCACCGTGCCTTCGTTCCACCCCCTACCCACCTCCGAGCACTGTCCCTTAGTTCCACCCCTGAACACCGTCCCTTAGTTACACCCCCTACCCACCTCCGAGCACCGTCCCTTAGTTCCACCCCCTACCCACCTCAGAGCACCGTCCCTTAGTTCCACGCCATACCCACCTCTGAGGACCATCCCTAAGTTCCACCCCCTACCCACCTCAGAGCACCGTCCCTTAGTTCCACCCCCTACCCACCTCTGAGCACCGTGCCTTCGTTCCACTCCCTACCCACCTCCGAGCACCGTCCCTTAGTTCCACCCCCTACCCACCTCAGAGCACTGTCCCTTAGTTCCACCCCCTACCCACCTCAGAGCACTGTCCCTTAGTTCCATGCCATACCCACCTCCGAGCACCGTGCCTTCGTTCCACCCCCTACCCACCTCCGAGCACCGTGCCTTCATTCCACCCCCTACCCACCTCCGAGAACCGTCACTTGGTTCCGCCCCCTACCCATCTCCGAGTTCATAAGTGAATAGCTGTGGCCGGCAGCATTGATATGTAAATAAAAGCGGCATTCATATGTATATCATGCCCCCCTGCAGTGAGGAGATGATGTGCTGTAACCTCTAGCAACCAATAAGTGAGCAGTATTACTGTACAGTAATCTCTAGCAACCAATTAACAAGCAGAAATCATTTGCTGTAACCTCTAGCAACTAATCAGTGAGCCCTAATGTGTGCTGTAACCTCTAGCAACCAGTCAGTAAGCAGTAATGATATGCTGTATCCACTGGCAACCAATCGCAATTGCTGCCTGATCTGAAAAGGAAACTGATTTTAAGTCTAGCTGCTATTTATTGTATGCCTCATAGCAGGCGGAGAGTGACATTGCATGGCGGGGGGCTAGAAAATTTTTGCAATCAAAAAGAGAAGAAAGAAAACAATGACACACCGACCTTGTGCATTATCCTTGGATATATTTTAGTGTATTAAAAATTAAGTAAAAAAACTACTCACAAACGTATGAAAGAAAACTCCCAATACAAATAATCTAATCTATTTGTATTGCGAGTTTTCTTCCATACGTTTGTGAGTAGTTTTTTTTTACTTCATTTTTAATATAATAACATGTGTCCAAGGATAATGCACAAGGTTGGTGCGCCCTTTTTTTCTTTCTTCTCTTTCTATAGGTTCTCCTGATTTAATCCTAAGGTGTTGTCAGAGACCACCCTGTCCAGAGCCGCTGTGCACTAAATTATGGGACCCTACAATGCGAAGCCAAACGAATTGGATCCAACGCCTACTACTTACATTATTCTTGCCAAATGTACTTCTATCTTTCGGGAACTTTGGTTGTGAGATTTGTTAGTATCTTGTACATCGATTTTCAGGCCTCTACTAGTAACTGCATTTTTAGTCATGTTACATTGGACAGAGCATTTTCAGAATTAGAGAGTCTAGCAATTTTTTTTTTTAAAATAATGGTTCTGATTTTCCATGTTAAACCAAACGTCATAAGACACCTCCCATGGGAACGAGGGACACCTATAAGCAAAAGAAGGTAGGCATAGGACACACCCCCCCTACCACGCCCCCTTAAAGGAGCATTATACAAAAAAAAATTGTTAGTGAAACCCACAAGTGATTTTTTTTTTTTTTTTTACCACTACTATTGGCTTCTGAAATTTACAAATGCAGCAATTTAGAATTTGGATGAAAGGTTTAGCGCTGGGAAACACTTTTGAAAGATAAAAAGTGCATTTTATATACATCTATATAGATCAGACCAAAATGAGGGACAAATGAGGAGGAAAGAGGGACAGAGGGACTGTGTTCTAAATCAGGGACAGTCCCTCGAAATCAGGGACATTTGGGAGCTATGGTCATAGAGCATATTTTCTTTTTCATTTAATAGATGCATTAGTGGATTAGCCATGAGATGATACTTCCTATGCACAACAGACTTTTGGAACTCCATATACATGCTGGTAGGTTAGTTGGATGGATCCTGTCTAAATTGGCCCTTGTACAGTGCCTTGAAAAAGTATTCATACCCCTTGAAAGTTTTCACATTCTGTCGTGTTACAACCAAAAACATAAATGCATTTTATTGGGATTTTATGTGATAAACCAACACAAATTGGCACATAATTGTGAAGTGGAAGGAAAATGATAAATGGTTTTACTTTACTCTGATACCTTTACTCTGATACCCCTAACTAAAATCTAGTGGAACAATTGCCTTCAGAAGTCACCTAATTAGTAAATAGAGTCCACCTGTGTGTAATTTAATCTCAGTATAAATACAGCTGTTCTGTGAATCCCTCAGAGGTTTGTTAGAGAACCTTAGAGCACAATCAGCATCATGAAGGCCAAGGAACACACCAGACAGGTCGAAGATAAAGTTGTGGAGAAGTTTAAAGCAGGGTTAGGTTATAAAAAAAAATATCCCAAGCTTTGAACATCTCACGGAGCTCTGTTCAATCCATGATCCGAAAATGGAAAGAGTATGGCACAACTGCAAAACCTACCAAGACATGGCCGTCCACCTAAACTGACCGGCCGGGCAAGTAGAGCATTCATCAGAGAAGAGCCAAGAGGTCCATGGTAACCCTGGAGGAGCTGCAGAGATCCACAGCTCAGGTGGGAGAATCTGTCCACAGGACAACTATTAGTCGTGTTCTCCACAAATCTGCCCTTTATGGAAGAGTGACAAGAAGAAAGACATTGTTGAAAGAAAGTCATAAGAAGTCCCGTTTGCAGTTTGTGAGAAGCCATGTGGGGGACACAGCAAACATGTGGAAGAAGGTGCTCTGGTCAGATGAGACCCAAGTTGAACTTTTTGGCCTAAAAGCAAAACACTATGTGTGGCAGAAAACTAACACTGCACATCACCCTGAACACACCATCCCCACCATGAAACATGGCGGTGGCAGCATTATGTTGTGGAGATGCTTTTCTTCAGCAGGGACAGAGAAGCTGGTCAGAGTTGATGGGAAGATGGATGGAGCCAAATACAGGGCCATCTTAGAAGAAAACCTGTTAGAATCTAAAAAAAGACTTGAGACTGGGCTCACTTTTCAGGAGGACAACGACCCAAAACATACAGCCAGAGCTACAATGGAATGGTTTAGATCAAAGCATATTCATGTGTTAGAATGACCCAGTCAAAGTCCAGACCTAAATCCAACTGAGAATCTGTGGCAAGACTAGAAAATTGCTGTTCACAGATGCTCTCCATCCAATCTGACAGAGCTATATTTATATATAAAAATAAAATATTTGAGATATTTTGCAAAGAAGAATGGGCAAAAATGTCCCTCTCTAGATGTGCAAAGCTGGTAGAGACATCCCCCCAAAAGACTTGCAGCTGTAATTGCAGCAAAAGGCGGTTCTACAAAGTATTGACTCAGGGGGGCGCCATACAAATGCCCCCCACACTTTTCACATATTTATTTGTAAAAAAAAAGTTGAAAACCATTTATCATTTTCCTTCCACTTCACAATTATGTGCCACTTTGTGTTGGTCAATCACATAAAATCCCAATAAAATACATTTACGTTTTTGGTTGTAACATAACAAAATGTGGAAAAATTCAAGGGGTATTATTATTATTATACGAGATTTATATAGCGCCAACAGTTTACTCAGCGCTTTACAATGTATAAGGGGGACAACACAATTACAGTACAGTTCAATACAAAAAGTACAGGAGGGCCCTTCTCATAGAGCTTACATTCTAAAGGGAGGGGGTGGTGGTATGAATACTTTTTCAAGGCACTGTATGTCCTTTTTACGAATGTGAGTTAGGGACCTTAGATTGTAAGCTCCTTGAAGGCAGGGACTGATGTGGATGTGCAATATATAAGCGCTGCGTAAATTGATGCCACTTTATAAGAACCTGTAATAAATAAATAGATAAATGAAACGTGTTGTGTATCTTCCATTGTATGCATTATGTATCTGCAAATTAGGTGCCCCCAGCCTGACTTAATCAGCATTCAGCACACAATAAAAAAAGTTATACCTTTTAATTAAAGGAGGACTATAAGTAGGATGCTTGAGGGTGTAGGCCATGTGGGCAGACTGAACTCATCATGATTATTGCTGTGCTTTTTATATTGCTGTTATACTGTGTTTGCCTTTCTTGAAAGCTTATGGTTGCCTTTAGGAGGCCAGTATATTTTAAATAACGAACTTAAAGTTAAAAGTCCTATCTACTTTGGTGTTTTTTTCTGTGATAATGTAAGGGACATTGGTGCCAAAGCCTTGTTGAATAGTTAAAAATGCAGAAAATGTACCGTATTTCTTTTAGACGTGCCAACTGACAATGCCTGTTTATCACTCACAGAGGAAAAAACGAAAAAAAAGGGCTTTTGACTGTCAACATGCCGGCCTCTCACTGTCCCCGAGTGTCAACCACCTGGAAGTGCATCAAGCATCAACGTGACATTCACACATAGACTCCCAGGCTTGCGGTATAACTGAAGCACCTGGGGAACGCGATAAGGAAAACATATTTGTCCTTTTAACACTTGTAGAGGTAAAACAGAAACCTCTACAAACCTGAGTTGACAAATGCCACTTTTAGACATGATAGCGATCTAAGGAAATGAGTGATTCTCTGCTGATGGCTCTCTTAAAAATGATTTGAATCTTTGGCAAAGTGACAAACCAGCATCTCCAGAAAAACAAATCGAGCAACCAGAATTTTGCAGCTGTTTAATTTTGCAGAAAATGTTTTAAAAGCCTAATTTGCTATCTAATAATGATCAAACATCCCACCCGGGCAGTGTAGGATGACCCCCAAGATGGTGTAGCAGGTTGGCATTTAACCTCGAAGGGTGGGTCCTTGGCTTATTGTGGGGTAAACACAGTCAATTTAGTCTGTTCTACAGTTTATTCACTCAGTAAACTCTGGAGAGAGGGTTAGGGGCACAGGCTATCTCAAAATAGCAACTTTTCCTAGGTCTTCTAATAGCAGTGGAATCAGTGGTGGCCCATTAAGAGTAGCCTTCTAACAGCAATTGGCCCTTTGACACTATGTAAGCAGTTAATGAGGTCTAAATGCAGTCTTTACTGGCATCAGCTTCCCCGCAAGCTTTCCAGGACACTCTTCAGCATAGCCGACTTCTAAAAAAAGATGGTCCATTGTAGCCATCTTCTATAGCAGACTTTTCCAAAGTTTCTTCATTTAGGTAGCCTTCTTCCATAGTAGACTCTCCCAAAGATGGTCCATATAGGTAGCTTTTGCCAAAAATGTTCCATACAGCTAGTCAACTACCATAGCAGATTGTTGAGCAATGAGGTATCCACACAGTGTCTACTAGCAGCAGCCCCCCCCCCCCCCCCCCATGCTCTCCAGGACCATCTTCAGTGTCAGCATGAAATACTTCTATAAGCATGGTCCATATTACCCATCTTCCATACTCTTAAACATCTTCTATAGCAGACTTTCCCAAAGAGTCTCTATTTAGGTAGCCATCTTCCATGGCAGGCTTTCCCAAAGATGGTCCATAAAGGTAGCCATATTCCATAGTAGACTTTTTGCCAAAGATGCTCCACACAAGTAGCCAACTTCCATAGCAGACTGTTGAGGTCTCCA
Source organism: Lithobates septentrionalis (assembly GCA_037952835.1). NCBI lineage: Eukaryota > Metazoa > Chordata > Amphibia > Anura > Ranidae > Lithobates > Lithobates septentrionalis. The sequence goes on from JBBDGP010002109.1 coordinate 832,753, forward strand.
TGCAATGTCCACCAACAGCAACTTCACGCCAAGCTCTCCAGGAAACCCTTAAACAGAACAGACTCCTTTGAAGATGGTCCATATAAGTAGCCCTTTTCCATAGAAGACTTTGCCAAAGATGCTCCTTATAGGTAGCCATTTTTCATATTAAACGTTGACAAAGATGCTCCTTATAGGTATCCATCTTCCAATGATAAACTTTTCATAAGATGCTCCTGATAGGTAGTCATCTTCCATGTTAGACTTTCCCAAAGAGGCTTCATAGGTAGTCATCTTCCATGGCAGACTTTCCCAGAGATGCTCCATACAGGTAGCCCTCTTCCATAGTAGACTTTCCCATAGATGCTCCTTATAGGTAGTTATTTTCCATAGTAGACCTTGCCAAAAGGTACTCTTTATAGGTAGTCATCTTCCATGGTAGACTTTCCCAAAGAGATTTCATATAGGTAGTCATCTTCCATGGCAGACTTTCCCAAAGATGGTCCATAAAGGTAGCCATATTCCATAGTAGACTTTTTGCCAAACATGCTCCACACAAGTAGCCAATTTCCATAGCAGACTGTTGAGGTCTCCATACAATGTCTACCAAAAGCAACTTCACGCCAAGCTCTCCAGGAAACCCTTAAACAGAACAGACTCCTTTGAAGATGGTCCATATAAGTAGCCCTCTTCCATAGTAGACTTTGCCAAAGATGCTCCTTATAGGTAGCCATTTTTCATATTAAACGTTGACAAAGATGCTCCTTATAGGTATCCATCTTCCATGGTAAACTTTTCATAATATGCTCCTTATAGGTAGTCATCTTCCATGTTAGACTTTCCCAAAGAGGCTTCAAATAGGTAGTCATCTTCCATTGTAGACTTTCCCAGAGATGCTCCATACAGGTAGCCCTCTTCCATAGTAGACTTTCCCATAGATGCTCCTTATAGGTAGTTATTTTCCATAGTAGACCTTGCCAAAAGGTACTCCTTATAGGTAGTGATCTTCCATGGTAGACTTTCCCAAAGAGATTTCATATAGGTAGTCATCTTCCATAGTAGACTTTCCCAAAGATGCTCCATACAGGAAGCCATCCAACATATTAGGTTTCTTTAAATATGCTATTATCTTCCTAATTCTTTTAGATATATGTCATACAGGTAGCCATCTCCTATCAAAGTAACTACAATTCCTTAGACCTTAAGTTGGCTACACCCAGAGTAATTTTTGCCCGGTTCCTGTTGAATTGGTCAAAATTTGAGTCATGGGTGGGTTCGTCATCATCATTATTGTGCTCAACATCAGCCAAACAGTGGCTGCATCCAAGCAGATGCAGTCATTGTTACTCTACCCAGGCAATACACAAACATCAATAAAACCTGACAGGTGTTCTAAGAGTCCCTGCACTATCCAAAACTAAAAAAAAAAAGGTTTGACACAAACAGGCCACAAGCATTTTCAGAGGGAAGCCAGGTGCATTATAGGCCACTTTTTAATGTTGGGTCCCTTCACAATATTGTCATATGGTCCTGTGATTTCTAGCTACACCCCGTACAGAATAAAAACATAACATCATTTTCATGTCATTCTGGGTTTTCTACTTCCTAGGACTGAATGGAAGTTGGGGTCCTTCCAGCGGACAGGGATGAAAGTCGGATAATGGTAAAATATTAAACAGTAATAAGAACGAGTTTCCTGGAAGAGCTGTACGAGGCTTGAACATCACTTACTAAAATGAAGTACTGACCTACTTAGCAAGTGTCTTTTTTTTCTAATAAATGAAAAGTAACAATTTGTGAATCAAATCATGAAGTGCGGCAACATTATACTGAATGAAAAGCGCAGAGCAATGCAAACATGCTAAATCAGGAACAATATGCCTGAAACTTTTCATCAGTCGTTGAGCTTAAAAAAAGTCACATCACAGCCAACCAGCAAAGGACTATCTATCCATGCTGAGACTTGTAGATCCAAAACATTCACACGTACACATGCATGCGTACACCAGCACACACATACACATACTACCTCACTCAAAGCTCTTAAAGTGGACATTGCTTCAGATATAAAGTATTGTGCAAACGTTAAAGGCACTTGTGGACTGGACTAGCTGTAAAGCTGTTGTTATGGCACCCCCTGGCAGATGAGGCAGGCTCACCCGAGGCATGGAGTCTAAGCTCCAGCTGGTTTTCACCAGAGCTCCTGATGGTAGAGATGGGTTTTTTTTGTATGCTGGTACCAGGTTGCAGCCCTTCAGATTACCCCACGAAAGGGAGAGTGGGAGCAAGGAGGTTACAGTGTGGAGACAAGAGACTAAAGCATAGCAGGCGGCTGGCAGAAAAGTGGTTTATATCCAGGCAAAGGGTCGAGGTGGGCAGCAAGCAAGACAATGATCAGGATCCAAGCATAGGTTGAGATGGATAAACTGGTTAAAGGACACGTCCAGCTTCATTTCTGGAAGTCCCGGCATCGATTTTGCAAGCCCTGTTGGAAGTCCTGGCGGAGATTCTGGAAATCCTGTTGGTAGTCCTGGCAGGAATTATGTGAGTCCTGTTGGAAGTCCTGGAAGAGATTCTGCACGTCCTGTTGGAAGTCTTGGCAGAGATTTTTCACGTGACGTCCTGTTGGAAGTCCTTGCAGGAATTTTGCGAGTCCCGTTGGAAGTCTTGGCAGGTGTTCTGCATGTCCTGTTGGAAGTCCTGGCAGGAATTTTGCGAGTCCTGTTGGAAGTCTTGGCCGGGATTCTGCGAATCCTGTAGAACATCATGGCAGAGATTCTGCATGTTCTGTTGGAAGTCCTGGAGGAATTCTGTGAGTCCTGTTGGAAGCCTTGGCAGGGATTCTGTGAGTCCTGTTGGAAGCCTTGGCAGGGATTCTGTGAGTCCTGTTGGAAGCCTTGGCAGGGATTCTGTGAGTCCTGTTGGAAGTCTTGGCAGGGATTCTGTGAGTCCTGTTGGAAGTCTTGGCAGGAATTCTGTGAGTCATGTTGGAAGTCTTGGCAGGGATTCTGTGAGTCATGTTGGAAGTCTTGGCAGGGATTCTGTGAGTCCTGTTGGAAGTCTTGGCAGGAATTCTGTGAGTCATGTTGGAAGTCTTGGCAGGGATTCTGTGAGTCATGTTGGAAGTCTTGGCAGGGATTCTGTGAGTCCTGTTGGAAGTCTTGGCAGGAATTCTGTGAGTCATGTTGGAAGTCTTGGCAGGGATTCTGTGAGTCATGTTGGAAGTCTTGGTAGGGATTCTGTGAGTCCTGTTGGAAGTCTTGGTAGGGATTCTGTGAGTCCTGTTGGAAGTCCTGGCAGGGATTCTGTGAGTCCTGTTGGAAGCCTTGGCAGGGATTCTGTGAGTCCTGTTGGAAGCCTTGGCAGGGATTCTGTGAGTCCTGTTGGAAGCCTTGGCAGGGATTCTGTGAGTCCTGTTGGAAGTCTTGGCAGGGATTCTGTGAGTCCTGTTGGAAGTCTTGGCAGGAATTCTGTGAGTCATGTTGGAAGTCTTGGCAGGGATTCTGTGAGTCATGTTGGAAGTCTTGGCAGGGATTCTGTGAGTCCTGTTGGAAGTCTTGGCAGGAATTCTGTGAGTCATGTTGGAAGTCTTGGCAGGGATTCTGTGAGTCATGTTGGAAGTCTTGGCAGGGATTCTGTGAGTCCTGTTGGAAGTCTTGGCAGGAATTCTGTGAGTCATGTTGGAAGTCTTGGCAGGGATTCTGTGAGTCATGTTGGAAGTCTTGGTAGGGATTCTGTGAGTCCTGTTGGAAGTCTTGGTAGGGATTCTGTGAGTCCTGTTGGAAGTCCTGGCAGGGATGCTGTGAGTCCTGTTGAAAGTCCTGGCAGGGATTCTGTGAGTCCTGTTGGAAGTCTTGGCAGGGATTCTGTGAGTCCTGTTGGAAGTCCTTGAAGTGATTTTAAAGGGAGGAGTTCTGGGGGTCCTAGCAGGGACTGTGAGAGTGCTGTAGGAACTGTTTTAAAAGGAACAGGCGAGACAACGTCCTCCTTTGATTTTGTTTATGTAAGAAATAGTGATTACAACTATGTGATTGCTTCCTCAAAGTTGCACTATAGGGAGTAGGACACGTATACACATCTGCCATGTGACGATCCTGTACAATAATAAAAAGCAGGGTGGTCGAGGATTGCTGCTTAAGGCAGGCTGCAGGTACCCCTGAGGATAATAACTTACGACTTTCCCGAAGGGTTGCTATACTGGCAGAACAGTGTGCAGAATTTGCCAATCCATAGAGCAGGTTGGGCAATCACAACAGGTGCTTCACCAAATGCCAAGTAGTCGCATGTGTATGCAGGACCATCCCTAAGCTTTCCCTTCCGCTCAGGAACCTGACCCTAGGGTAAGCCTTTGTCTTTATAGAGGGGGTCTGCCCCTATCTACAAACTCCCCACACTGGGGGTGCAATGAAACTACCCAGCGGTGGTAGGGTTGCCACCTGTCCAGGTTTCACCCGGACAGTTCGCGTTTACAATCGTGTATCCGGGTTTCAGGCCTCCTGAAACCCAGACACAATATTCCTGATGGAAACCCGGACACAATATTTATAATGGACTCTGGCTCCCCAAGTAACCGAGTACCACAACCGCCGAGTGCATAGGGGTGTGCACAGGACCCATTCCCATACATAGACAGGAGAGGAGAGAGAGCTTGATCTGCTCCTCCTCCTCCCACCCCTACAACTCTGTCTGCCCACCTACACTCCAATCCCCCGTGTTCTGGTCCTCTGGAAAAGGATGTGTGGGCTGGAAATCTGAAGTTCAGCAACCGGCAGATACATTGCGGATGAAAGGTGTTGATACCTGAGCCTCCATCCTTGGGTGAGTGAGCTCACCATCCAATGTCTGTAACTGAAGTCTCCCCCCCACCCTCCCTCCTCTCTCCTGCCTCCGAGCAAGTAAATACACTAAGGTAAGAAGGACTCAGATGTAAGGGATGCCCTGTGGACTCTGATTTAAGGGGAAATGCTGGGAACTCTGATGTAAGTGGGATGTTTGGTGAGCAGAAACCCCCTTACATCAGAGTTCCCCTTTACACCAGAGTCCACGGGATTCCCCATTAAAAAAAAATGTAGCTGTGAGCCGCTAAAGTGTTCGGGTTTGGCTTGAAGAAAACGTGGCAACCTTAACCACTCACCGACCGGCTCCTGTACATATACATCGGCACTTTAAAGCAGCTGCTGCCACAACCGAGGTATCCATCTTTTCAGGAGCCGGTTGTGTTTACGATAATGGTGGTCTCTGCGGCGGATTCGCCGCAAGATCACCGTTATCGGCGGCAGGAGAGGTGCCACCCCCCTCCCGCCACTCTCCCGCGCTCTCTGCCGCTTACCGGAGCCGTCGGTAGCGGCGGAGGCGATCGGGACCTGTCATGTCTGTGGTATGGAGACGAGCGAGGGGAAGATGTCATAACGTCACTTCCGCCCATACGTCTTAAAGGGCCATTTTTTTGTTGTCATTTTTTCAAATAACAATTTTTTTTTTTTTGCATTTAAGTCCAAATATGAGATCTGAGGACTTTTTGACCCCGGATCTCATATTTAAGAGGACCTGTCATGCTTTTTTCTATTACAAGGAATGTTTACATTCCTTGTAATAGGAATAAAAGTGATCCAATTTTTTTTTTTTTTAACTGTGAAAAAATAAATAAAATAAAATAAAATAAATAAGAAATACATTTTTTTTAACCACTTGAGCCCCGGACCTTTATGCTGCCTAAGGACCAGAGGTCTTTTTCCAATTTGGCACTGCGTCGCTTTAACTGCTAATTGCGCGGTCATGCAATGCTGTACCCAAACGAAATTTGCGTCCTTTTCTTCCCACAAATAGAGCTTTCTTTTGATGGTATTTGATCACCTCTGCGGTTTTTATTTTTTGCGCTATAAACGGAAAAAGACCGAAAATTTTGAAAAAAAATGATATTTTCTACTTTTTGTTCTAAAAAAAATCCAATAAACTAAATTTTAGTCATACATTTAGGCCAAAATGTATTCGGCCACATGTCTTTGGTAAAAAAAATGTCAATAAGCGTATATTTATTGGTTTGCGCAAAAGTTATAGCGTCTACAAACTAGGGTACATTTTCTGGAATTTACACAGCTTTTAGTTTATGACTGCCTATGTCATTTCTTGAGGTGCTAAAATGGCAGGGCAGTACAAACCCCCCCCAAATGACCCCATTTTGGAAAGTAGACACCCCAAGGAAATTGCTGAGAGGCATGTTGAACCCATTGAATATTTATTTTTTTTGTCCCAAGTGATTGAAAAATGACAAAAAAAAAAAAAAAAAAAAATATTTACAAAAAGTGGTCACTAAATGATATATTGCTCACACAGGCCATGGGCCTATGTGGAATTGCACCCCAAAATACATTTAGCTGCTTCTCCTGAGTATGGGGATACCACATGTGTGGGACTTTTTGGGAGCCTAGCCGCGTACGGGGCCCCGAAAACCAATCACCGCCTTCAGGATTTCTAAGGGTGTAAATTTTTGCTTTCACTCTTCACTGCCTATCACAGTTTCGGAGGCCATGGAATGCCAAGATGGCACAAAACCCCCCAAAATGACCCCATTTTGGAAAGTAGACACCCCAAGCTATTTGCTGAGAGGCATATTGAGTCCATGGAATATTTTATATTTTGACACAAGTTGCGGGAAAGTGACACTTTTTTTTTTTTTTTTTTTTTTTTTTCATAAAGTTGTCACTAAATGATATATTGCTCACACAGGCCATGGGCATATGTGGAATTGCACCCCAAAATACATTTAGCTGCTTCTCCTGAGTATGGGGATACCACATGTGTGGGACTTTTTGGGAGCCTAGCCGCGTACTGGACCCCGAAAACCAATCACTGCCTTCAGGATTTCTAAGGGTGAAAATTTTTGATTTCACTCTTTACTGCCTATCACAGTTTCGGAGGCCATGGAATGCCCAGGTGGCACAAAACCCCCCCAAATGACCCCATTTTGGAAAGTAGACACCCCAAGCTATTTGCTGAAAGGCATGGTGAGTATTTTGCAGCTCTCATTTGTTTTTGAAAATGAAGAAAGACAAGAAAAAACATTTTTTTTTTCTTTTTTCAATTTTCAAAACTTTGTGACAAAAAGTGAGGTCTGCAAAATACTCACTATACCTCTCAGCAAATAGCTTGGGGTGTCTACTTTCCAAAATGGGGTCATTTGGGGGGGTTTTGTGCCACCTGGGCATTCCATGGCCTCCGAAACTGTGATAGGCAGTGAAGAGTGAAATCAAAAATTCACGCCCTTAGAAAGCCTGAAGGCGGTGCTTGGTTTTCGGGGTCCCGTATGCGGCTAGGCTCCCAAAAAGTCTCACGCATGTGGTATCCCCGTACTCAGGAGAAGCAGCAGAATGTATTTTGGGGTGTAATTTCACATATTTCCATGGCATGTTTGAGCAATATATCATTTAGTGACAACTTTGTGCAAAAAAAAAAAAAAAAAAAAAAAATTTGTCTCTTTCCCGCAACTTGTGTCGCAATATAAAATATTCCATGGACTCGACATGCCTCTCAGCAAATAGCTTGGGGTGTCTACTTTCCAAAATGGGGTCATTTGGGGGGGTTTTGAACTGTCCTGGCATTTTATGCACAACATTTAGAAGCTTAAGTCACACATCACCCACTCTTCTAACCACTTGAAGACAAAGCCCTTTCTGACACTTATTGTTTACATGAAAAAGTTTTTTTTTTTTGCAAAAAAATTACTTTGAACCCCCAAACATTATATATTTTTTTAAAGCAAATGCCCTACAGATTAAAATGGTGGGTGTTTCATTTTTTTTTTTCACACAGTAATTGCGCAGCGATTTTTCAAACGCATTTTTTGGGGAAAAAACACACTTTTTTTAATTTTAATGCACTAAAACACGCTATATTGCCCAAATGTTTGATGAAATAAAAAAGATGATCTTAGGCCGAGTACATGGATACCAAACATGACATGCTTTAAAATTGCGCACAAACGTGCAGTGGCAACAAAATAAATACATGTTTAAAAGCCTTCAAAAGCCTTTACAGGTTACCACTTTAGATTTACAGAGGAGGTCTACTGGAAAAATTACTGCACTCGATCTGGCCTTCGCGGTGATACCTCACATGCATGGTGCAATTGCTGTTTACGTTTGACGACAGACCGCCGCTTGCGTTCGCCTTAGCGCGAGAGCAGGGGGCGACAGGGGTGTTTTTTTTTTTTGTTTTTTTTTTTTTCTTTATTATTTTTTTGCTTTTTTAATCTTACTTTTAAACTGTTCCTTTCATATTTTTTTTTTTAATCATTTTTATTGTTATCTCGGGGAATGTAAATATCCCCTATGATAGCAATAGGTAGTGACAGGTACTCTTTTTTGAAAAAATTGTGGTCTATTAGACCCTAGATCTCTCCTCTGCCCTCAAAGCATCTGACCACACCAAGATCGGTGTGATAAAATGCTTCCCCAATTTCCCAATGGCGCTATTTACATCCGGCGAAATCTAAGTCATGAAATACTCGTAGCTTCCGGTTTCTTAGGCCATAGAGATGTTTGGAGCCACTCTGGTCTCTGATCAGCTCTATGGTCAGCTGGCTGAATCACCGGCTGCATTCTCAGGTTCCCTGTTGAGACAGGAGAGCCAGAGAAAAACACGGAAGACGGTGGGGGGGGGGGGGGCATTCCCTCCCACGGCTTGTAAAAGCAGTCTAGAGGCTAATTAGCCGCTAGGATTGCTTTTACATGAAAGCCGACCGCTGGCTGAAAAGAATGATACCAAGATGATACCTAAACCTGCAGGCATCATTCTGGTATAACCACTCAAAGTCGTGAATGGCGTACCTGAAGACAAAAAAATGGTTAACAATGGTTAACAATAAAGCACAGTAAAGTGTAAATAATTACACACCTGAAAAACAAACATGATAAAACATAATAACAATAACAATAACAATAAAACATTGCAGAATAGAATACAGTAAAAAAGAGCAGAACAATAGAGAGAGAGAATAGAGAGAGAGAGAACAATAAAACAACTATTTTTTTTTATTTCAGATTTTTTTTTTTTTTACACTTTTTTTGTAACTAACTTTTATAACGGTAACCGGTTCCAGGTTCGGGTCTCTCAAAATGCGATGGCATCTTGGGAGACCCTGTGAAAGTGTGCCTAGTCTGTGCAATGCTGTACCCTACGCTAATACTCAACTAGTGAATGGTAGCGTTCAAAACATTCACCAATGCAAAGACCAGGATTGTCAGGACAGGAGGGACAATAATAGCGGGCGTCACGCCTATATCCGCGCTTGCTGCAGACACGACATCTTTTTTGGGGGGTTCGTTGGGTAGGGGTACTCGGGAGGACATAAAAATGCCTCTCATGCAGCCGACTGCATTTGGTTGGGGATGTGAATGGGGGAAGTACGGGCGCTGCAGAAGCGGTGGGTTCCCAATTAGGATTGGCGAATGCAGCAGGAAGGGCATTATGGGCACGACGGGCCTGTGTTTGTCTTTTTGGTGGCAGCGGGACACTACTTGTGCTTGCCACCTCACCAGCTTGAACTGCACTTATGGGACTCGCCACGTCACCACGTGTTACTGCAGTGCTGGTTTGACTACGACCGGGGTGTACTAGGCCGCTGGCGCTTGCCAGTTCACCAAAACGCTACCAAAAAACTGTTAGCGATCGCAGGGATCAGGCCTGACTCTGCGAACGCTGCAGTTATGCTTTTAGTGTTTTGTAAGTGACAGTGATCGATCGATACTGCACTTGGGTGGGCTGGGCCGGGCGGAGGCGCAAAACGCAGGTGCTAGCAGGTATCTGGGCTGATCCCGCTAACACTGCGTTTTTGGGAACCCTAAACTGCTGGGGACGCTAGTATAGATCTGATCGGATCAGATATTGATCCGTTCAGATACTATACCACTAAGGGAGGCGTATGCTGCGTGCGTGGGTGTTAGCGGTACTGGCGCTAACCTGACGCTGCCTGGGGCTGGTGCTTGCCAGTTCACCAAAATGCTACCAAAAAAACTGTTAGCGATCGCAGGGATCAGGCCTGACTATGCGAACGCTGCAGTTATGCGTTTAGTGTTTTGTAAGTGACAGTGATCGATCGATACTGCACTTGGGTGGGCTGGGCGGAGGCGCAAAACGCAGGTGCTAGTGGGTATCTGGGCTGATCCCGCTAACACTGCGTTTTTGGGAACCCTAAACTGCTGGGGACGCTAGTATAGATCTGATCGGATCAGATATTGATCCGTTCAGATACTATACCACTAAGGGAGGCGTATGCTGCGTGCGTGGGTGTTAGCGGTACTGGCGCTAACCTGACGCTGCCTGGGGCTGGTGCTTGCCAGTTCACCAAAATGCTACCAAAAAAACTGTTGGCGATCGCAGGGATCAGGCCTGACTATGCGAACGCTGCAGTTATGCGTTTAGTGTTTTGTAAGTGACAGTGATCGATCGATACTGCACTTGGGTGGGCTGGGCGGAGGCGCAAAACGCAGGTGCTAGTGGGTATCTGGGCTGATCCCGCTAACACTGCGTTTTTGGGAACCCTAAACTGCTGGGGACGCTAGTATAGATCTGATCGGATGAGATATTGATCCGATCAGATACTATACCACTAAGGGAGGCGTATGCCACGTGCGTGGGTGTTAGCGGTACTGGCGCTAATCTGACGCTGCCTGGGGCGACGCATATCACCGCCGGGCGATCGGGGGGCTAAACCTTTATTCGGTAATAAACGGCGGGTGCCCTGACACTATAAAAAATAAACAAACTAACCAGCGTCACCCGTAACAGTTATACGGTGATCAGTGGTGAAAGGGTTAACTAGGGGGCAATCAAGGGGTTAAAACATTTATCAGATAGTATATGGGGGTCCCTGACGCTATAAAACGCTGACGGCGAACCTAAATATTTACCTCACTAACTAGCGTCACCAGCGACACTAATACAGCGATCAGAAAAATGATCGCTTAGTGACACTGGTGACGGGGGGTGATCAAGGGGTTAAAACTTTATTAGGGGGGGTAAGGGGGTACCCTAGACCTAAAGGGGGGTAACAGTATCTGTCCCAACACTGTAACTGTCACAAACTGACACTATGCAGTAATCAGAAAAAAAAAAAAAAAAAAAAAACTGCTGGTGTCAGTTTGTGACAGGGGGGGGTGATTGGGGGGGGATCGGGGGGCGATCGGGGGGGGGATCGGGGTGTTTTGTGTGCCTGGCATGTTCTACTGTGTGTGTGTGTGTTGGTGCACTCACATTGATGTCTTCTCTCCTCGGGCCGGAACGGAAAATACCGACCCGAGGGGAGATGACATCATTTCCTTTGCTGCTGTTTAGCATACAGCAGCAAAGGAAGATTCTCATTGGCCGGCGGCGATCGCGAGGGGGGGGCCACGAACGGATGGTCTCCCCCTCATCACCGATCGCCGCTGGACAAAAGACGACCGCCTCGGGCACCGGGGGGGGGTCCGATCGGACCCCCCACCCGCGGAAGGCAAATCACGTACCCTGTACGTGATTTTGCCTGTCCGTGCCACTTTGCCGACGTACATCGGCGTGAGGCGGTCGTCAAGTGGTTAAAGCGCCCCGTCCCGACGACCTTGCGCGCAGAAGCGAACGCATACGTGAGTAGCGCCTGCATATGAAAGCGGTGGTCAAACCACACATGTGAGGTATCGCCGCGATCAGTAGAGCGAGAGCAATAATTCTAGCCCTAGACCTCCTCTGTAATAGGGCGTACACACGGTCGGACTTTGTTCGGACATTCCGACAACAAAATCCTAGGATTTTTTCCGACGGATGTTGGCTCAAACTTGTTTTGTCTACATACGGTCGCACAAAGTTGTCGGAAAATCCGATCGTTCTAAACGCGGTAACGTAAAACACGTACGTCGGGACTATAAACGGGGCAGTGGCCAATAGCTTTCATCTCTTTATTTACTCTGAGCATGCGTGGCACTTTGTCCGTCGGATTTGTGTACACACGATCGGAATTTCCGACAACGGATTTTGTTGTCGGAAAATGTTATCTCCTGCTCTCCAACTTTGTGTGTCAGAAAATCCGATGGAAAATGTCCGATGGAGCCCACACATGGTCGGAATTTCCGACAACACGCTCCGATCGGACACTTTCCATCGGAAAATCCGACCGTGTGTACGGGGCATAACTCAAAACATGCAACCTGTAGAATTTTTTAAACGTCGCATAGGGAGATTTTTAAGGGTAAAAGTTTGACGCCATTCCACGAGCGGGGCGCAATTTTGAAGCGTGACATGTTGGGTATCAATTTACTTGGGTATCATTTTACTGTTGTCTTATTTTTTTTTTATTCAAAAAAGTGAATTTTTTCCAAAAAAAATGCGCTTGTAAGACCGCTGCGCAAATACGGTGCGAAAAAAAAAAAGTATTGCAATGGCCGCCATTTTATTCTCTAGGGTGTTAGAAAAAATATATATATAATGTTTGGGGGTTCTAAGTTATTTTCTAGCAAAAAAAAAAACAGTTTTAAACTTGTAAACACCCAAATCTCAAAACGAGGCTAAGTTAAGCGGTTGGCTATATTTGGTTCTTACGGGTCCAAGATGGCTGCCTAAATATCAGGAGAGCTTCATGTCCAATCGAATGCTAAATCCCCTAAGATAGTTAGGGGGGAGCCCAGCGCAGAGGACAAGTTTCCCCTGGTGGCAGTGGTGAGCAGTAATCATGTGCTCGCTGTGTTCACTACTGACAGCTCACCGGGAAGTGAGTGTGCGATTCAGCTCAGCGGCTGCCAGCACACACCAAAGAAAATTAAATGACCATTTTTCATCAATTAACCACCTAAAAAGTGCAAAAATGCACACATTAGCAGATTCACGGGGGTGTCATTAACAGTAACCACTGCATGTCTGCTAAAGGGCGCCGTGTTTCTGTGCATATTTGGAAAGCGCGCAATTTTGCGCATGTTCCCAGAATGCAGCAGATGTGAACATAACCTGAAAGACGGGGATAGGAAAGCACACCCACCGCGTAACATTACTTTTTTTTATTATTATTACACAGAACTTTTATAACACCGTCTGTTTGTATAGCGTTTTACAATATAAAGGCAAATTCAACTTGCTACAAGAGGATTAGGAGCGCCCCCGCCCATGGAGCTTACAATCTAACAGGGAGGAGCAAGTGGTACAAAAGTGTACAGGGGTGCAAAAGGTCATCGCTGTGGGGGGTGAGTTGATGAAGTACAGTTCAATATTTAAATATTTAATATGTAAATCTTAGCGCCTTCCCTGTACCTATATAATTAGAAGTGATAAATAGGAACAAGGCTTTTAAACCCTTAACCACTTACAGACCGGAAGATTTTCCTCCTTAAAGTGGTGTTCCGGCTGAAATGATATTTTTTAAATAAAAATACCCCCATAATACACAAGCTTAATGTATTCTAGTAAAGTTAGTCTGTAAACTAAGGCCTGTTTTGTTAGTTTATAGCAGTAGTTTGTTATTTTATAATCTTACAGCAGGCCGTGGCCATCTTAAGTGTGGGCATCTGAAGCCAGACTGTATTTCTTCCTGGATCTCATCCTTGCAGATCTCGCACATGCTCAGTGCAGCACAAGCAATGTAATAGGTTTCAGGTCAGGTTTCCATAGCAATATAGCGATGTTGTAACCATAAAATGTCCATCCACAAATGGAAGCATAGTGTCAGAGGAAGTTGCCGCCCCTTCCCAGAAGGCATTGCAAACAGGAAATGATGCGATAGGCCACGGCCAGGGAGGAGGAAGTGAAAAATGAATACAGCAGATATACAGTAGGTGCTGAGAATTTTTTTTTAAAAATATCCAATTCGCTTACAGTGCACAGTTTAGTGAGGGATGCTGAAGAGTTGTAAAAGTGGGTGGAACTCCACTTTAACGACCAGGTCATTTTTTGCGATACTGCTCTGTGTCGCTTTAACTGACAATTATGCCGTCCTGCGACGTTGTACCCAAACAAAACTGACGTCCTTTTTTTCACACAAATAGAGCTTTCTTTTGGTGGTATTTGATCATCTCTGCGGGTTTTTATTTTTTGCGCTATATACAAAAAATGAGCGACAATTTTGAAAAAAAAACCCAATATTTTTTACTTTTTGCTATAATAAATATCCCCAAAAAAATAAGTAAAAAAAAAAACAAATTTCTTCATCAGTTTAGGCCGATATGTATTCTTCTACAAATTTTTGGTAAAAAAATCTAAATAAGTGTATATTGCAATTGACGTTGTACCCAAACAAAATTAATGTCCTTTTTTCCCCCCACAAAATAGGCAATAGATTTATGGCATTTTTACTATTATTATTATTTATTTATTTTTTTTACTAGTAATGGCGGCAATTTGCAATTGACCTTGTACCCAAACAAAATTGATGTCCCCACAAGTAGAGCTTTCTTTTGGTGGTATTTGATCACCTCTGCGGTTTTTATTTGTTGCGCTATAAACAAAAAGAATTTTTGCGCTATTAAAAAAAAAAAAAATTGGAAAAAAAAACAATATTTTTTACTTTTTGCTATCATAAATATCCAAAAAAAACATTTCTTCATCAGTTTAGGCCAATTTATATTCTTCTACATATTTTTGGTATAAAAAAAAAAAAAAATCGCAATAAGTGTATATTGATTGGTTTGCGCAAAAGTTATAGCGTCTACAAAATAGGGGATAGATTTATGGCATTTTTTTTATTATTATTTTTTTTTACTAGTAATAGCAGCGATCTATGATTTCTAGTGGGACTGCGACATTGCGGTGGACAGTTTGGACACCTTTGACACTTTTTTAGTGGGACCAGTGACATTTATACAGTGATCAGTGCTATAAAAATGCACTGATTACTGTGTAAATGTCACTGGCAGGGAAGGGGTTAACACTAGGGGGGCGATCAAGGGGTTAAATGTATTCCCTGGGAGGTGTGTGTGGGGGGGGGGACTGACTGGAGGAGGAGAGAGATTGCTGTTCCTGATCACTAGGAACAGCAGATCTCCCCCCCCCCCTTTCAGAATGGAGATCTGTCTGTTTACATTGACAGATCCCTGTTCTGGCGCTCTTTTTCCCGCAATCGCCGGTGACCGGCGGACATTGCGGCTCTTAGAGGAGCCGAGGTACACCTACGGCGATTTGTGGGAACGAGCCGACCTGCCGCTGTATAATGACGGCGGCTGGTCGATAAGTGGTTAAATTTATCCTTAACACGCACTGTTTTATTTACATTGTCCCTTCTAGAAACGTGGCTCAACTGCTTGATTTTTAAGTGGTAAACATGCAACCCCAGATCACTCAATAAAGAGGACCTGTCACTGTCCAAGCTATCACATGGAATGATCATTCCTTGTGATAGCAATAAAAGTAATAAAAAAAAAAATGTAAAGAGACAATGTAAAAAATAAATATAATAATAATAATAATAATAATAATAATAAATAATATTAATACAGAACATTTTTTAAAGCGTTTAAAAAACGCTGCGCAAATACTGTATGACATAAAAAATTGCACAACCCACCATTTTATTCTCCTGGTTCTCTGCATAAAAAATGATATAGGTCTAAGTATTTTTTTATCAAACTGGCCCGGTAGGGAAGCAGTTAAGGCATGACATATTTGAGTATCTATTTACTTGGTGTAACATCATCTTTTATATTTGACCAAAAAACAGGGTATTATATTTTCTTTGGGCGTTAAAATTCACTAAATTGTATTTTTTCCCCCCAAAAAATTACGTTTGAAAAAACGCTGCACAAATACTGTGTGACATAAAAAAAATGGCAAAACCCACCATTTTATTCTCAGGGGCCTCTGCTAAAAAAAAAAAAATATATAATTTTTGGTGGTTCTAAGTAATTTTCTAGAAAAGCAATGACGACTTTTATTTTATTGGACTAAACTGATGAAGACCTTTTTTTGGGGGATATTTATTATAGCAAAAAGTAAAAAATATTGTTTTTTTTTTCTAAATTTTTTTTTTGATAGCGCAAAAATTCTTTTTGTTTATAGCGCAAAAAATAAAAACCGCAGAGGTGATCAAATACCACCAAAAGAAAGCTCTATTTCTGGGGGAAAAAAAAGGACATCAATTTTGTTTGGGTACAACATCAATTGCAAATTGCCGCCATTACTAGTAAAAAATAAATAAATAAATAATAAAATGCCATAAATCTATTCCCTATTTTGTAGACGCTATAACTTTTCCGCAAACCAATCAATATACACTTATTGCGATTTTTTTTTTTACCAAAAATATGTAGAAGAATACATAATGGCCTAAACTGGTTAAGAAATGTTTGTTTTGGATATTTATTATAGCAAAAAGTAAAAAAATGTTTTTTTTTCTAAATACCACCAAAAGAAATCTCTATTTGTGGGGACATCTATTTTGTTTGGGTACAATGTCAATTGCAAATTGCCGCCATTACTAGTAAAAAAAAAAATAATAATAATAATAAAAATGCGAGAAATCTATTCCCTATTTTACAGACGCTATAACTTTTGCGCAAAGCAATCAATATAGATTTTTTTTACCAAAAATATGTAGAAGAATACATATTGGCCTAAACTGATGAAGACATGGTTTTTTTTGGTATTTATTATAGCAAAAAGTAAAAAATTGTTTTTTTTTTCTAAATTCTTTTTGATAGCGCAAAAATTCTTTTTGTTTATAGCGCAAAAAATAAAAACCGCAGAGGTGATTAAATACCACCAAAAGAAAGCTCTATTTGTGGGGACATCAATTTTGTTTGGATATAACGTCAATTGCAAATTGCCGCCATTACTAGTAAAATAAAAAAAAAAATAATAATAATAAAAATGCCATAAATCTATTCCCTATTTTACAGATGCTATAACTTTTGCGCAAAACAATCAATCAAATGACGTTGCAAAATTTTTGTTCAACGTTAATTGCAAATTGCTACCATTACTAGTAAAAAAAAAAAAAAATAATAATAAAAATGCCATAAATCTATTCCCTAATTTGTGGGGAAAAAAAGGACGTCAATTTTGTTTGGGTACACCGTCAATTGCAAATTGCCGCCATTACTAGTAAAAAAAAAATAATAAAAATGCCATAAATCTATTCCCTATTTTACAGACGCTATAACCTTTGCGCAAAACAATCAATATACACTTATTGTGATTTTTTTTTTTTTTTTACCAAAAATATGTAGAATACATAATAGCCTAAACTGATGAAGAAATGTTTTTTTTTGGATATTTATTATAGCAAAAAGTAAAAAATGTTTTCAAAATTTTTTTTGATAGCGCAAAAATTCCTTTTGTTTATAGCGCAAAAAATAAAAACCGCAGAGGTGATCAAATACCACCAAAAGAAAGCTCTATTTGTGGGGACATCAATTTTGTTTGGGTACAACGTCAATTGCAAATTGCCGCCATTACTAGTAAAAATAAATAAATAAATAATAATAATAAAAATGCCATAAATCTATTCCCTATTTTTGCAGATGCTATAACTTTTGCGCAAACCAATCAATATACATTATTGGGATTTTTTTTTACCAAAAATATGTAGAAGAATACATATTGGCCTAAACTGATGAAGAAATGTTTTTTTTGGGATATTTATTATAACAAAGAGTAAAAAATGTTTTCTAAATTTTTTTTGATAGCGCAAAAATCATTTTTGTTTAAATCGCAAAAAATAAAAACCGCAGAGGTGATCAAATACCACCAAAAAAAAAACCTCTATTTGTGGGGACATCAATTTTGTTTGGGTACAACGTCAATTGCAAATTGCCGCCATTACTAGTAAAAAATAAATAAATAAATAAAAATGCCATAAATCTATTCCCTATTTCGTAGACACTATACTTTTGCGCAAACCAATCAATATACACTTATTGTGATTTTTTTTACCAAAAATATGTAGAAGAATACATATTAGCCTAAACTGATGAAGAAATGTTTTTTTTTGGGATATTTATTATAGCAAAAAGTAAAAAATGTTTTCTAAATTTTTTTTGATAGAGCAAAAAATCTTTTTGTATATAGCGCAAAAAATAAAAACCGCAGAGGTGATCAAATACCACCAAAAGAAATCCCTATTTGTGGGGGTGGCGAAAAAGGACATCAATTTTGTTTGGGTACAACGTCGCACGACCGCGCAATTGTCAGTTAAAGCGACGCGGTGCCGTATCGCAAAAAATTTTTTTTAAAAATGGCCTGGTCATTAAGGGTGCAAAATCTTTCCGGTCCTTAAGTGGTTAACAACAAAGTATCGCTATGCAGAGTCAATGAATTACAAGCATATTAAAAATAAAACATTTCCGCTGACGAAGGGTATTCATTAAACTCAATAAAAAATACAACAGCCCTGGCCTGACCAGTGCGGTGAAAATACCGCCGGTCGTTCCAGAGCGGAATTGGCGCGCAAGTCTGGTGTTTATTAAAGTAGGACCATTACGCGCCCCGCGGCGCCTGTTTAAACTCTCTGAGCCGTGCAGTCGGCGGCTCTCTCTTCCCAGACAAGCCCGCCTCTCCCAGAAGGCTTCCGTGTGAGAAATATCGCTAATTATCCTCATCAAAGACTCATTATACAGGGAAGCTTTCTTACATAACTCCTATGGGCACCTGCTTCCTACAGCTCTATCTACACAATGGCAGCGGGCTAACGGGCAGGGCCGCCCTACGACGCTCCTAACACAAAAAAAAAAAGAAGCGAATTACAACTAATTGCTGCCAGCGTACCGCGTAATGTGACAGCAGCAATACCCTCGGCGTGATGTGCGCCGCAATACAGCAACATATTCAGTGCGCCGGCATAATAATTAAAGCAACAAAGTATCTAAATGCAGATTTCGACGATCTATACTGTCGATTATACTGGTGGAAGATTGCAAGCTCTTTTGCACAGGGATTACAGTTGCGCTGTCTATACAAGCGGACGGGCATGAAGTGCGATGATCCGCGGAAATCCTTTCATCGGCGTAGAGCAATTACTATGATGGAATATCATTTCGGATTTCTTGCTGCAGCTGGCAGATTGTTTTTGATTAAATGCGGGCGCTGACGCCTGGTTTCCGGGTAATCTAGTAGAATAAAACCTTGGATTGCGAGCAGAATTCCTTCCGGAAACACGCTTGTGTTCCAAAGCACTTGTGTATATCAAAGCGAATTTCCCCATAAGAAATAATAGAAACTCAGATGATTCGTTCCACAACCATTTATTCATAAATCCTTCAGTTTATAGTCCATATAAAAAAGATTATAGCAATGTTGTAACCATAAAATGTCCATCCACAAATGGAAGCCTCCACAAGGGGATTAGAAGAAAAATCCAGCAGGAGCTCCAGAGTATAAAAGAGAAGAGAGGCGCCTCTAATGCCCTGTACACACGATCGGATTTTCCGATGGAAAATGTGTGATAGGACCTTGTTGTCGGAAATTCCGACCGTGTGTGGGCTCCATCACACATTTTCCATCGGATTTTCCGACACACAAAGTTTGAGAGCAGGATATAAAATTTTCCAACAACAAAATCCGTTTTCGGAAATTCCGATCGTGTGTACACAAATCCGACACACAAAGTGCCACGCATGCTCAGAATAAATTAAGAAACGAAAGCTATTGGCTACTGCCCAGTTTATAGTCCCGACGTACGTGTTTTAAGTCATCGCGTTCAGAACGGTCAGATTTTCCGACAACTTTGTGTGACCGTGTGTATGCAAGACAAGTTTGAGCCAACATCCGTCTGAAAAAAATCCTAGGATTTTGTTGTCGGAATGTCCGATCAATGTCCGACCGTGTGTACGGGGCATTAGTGTAGCAATATGTTGCTGAATAGTAAAATGAAGGAAGAACAGGTGTGGGACTTTAAACAAGGCACATGGGAGCAAGGGTATGAGTTGGATAAAATTGTGTTTTAATGATGGGAAAGTTTAACAAAAGATCATACAGTACATCATTGAGCATAAAAGATGGTACATAAATAGTTTGACAAATTCATACAGTACATAATTAGGCACATAGCTCTGCATATGTTGGCACTCGGCTCTAAAGTATTAAAAATAAAAAGATATATTCGAAAGCGAAAGCATCAAAAATGGCAAATGTAAACCAATGGGTACATGTTAATAGGAACGTATCAAAAATAGCAAATATAAACCAATGGGTACATATTAATGGGAACGTTATATGCATATGGGTTCATATAGTGTACACCTAGCGGTAGATAGAAGCTCTACGTCGTAACGTCGTTTCGGGGCCTTATAGCCACTCATCAGGAGCGATACCGAGGTGGTACCTATGGGTTGGGGAAATGGCGGTAATGAATGGTGAAAAAATGTAGAAAGAAAATTGTAAAATATGAATACCATATTGTTGGTGGTAGTTCTGGACTCACAGTGGTGTCTGCGTGGAAGCGATGCGGCCCAAGGCGCCATGCCAACCATAGATGCCCCGTCCCGAAGCTGAGGGGGCATGGTCCGACGAGCAAGACCAACACAACGGACCCCCCAGGTGGGGTCATGGTGTGAGAGCAGATGTGTGGGTGGGGAGGTGATCACTGGGTGAAAAAAATGGGCGCTGGGTGTCTGTGTGAGAAAGACATATAAAAAACATAAAAATTTGGAAGAAAAAGAGAGAGAAAGAGAAAAGAAGGAAAGAAGAGGAATGACAGGGAACTGCGAACAGGGACATAGAGTGACGAAAACAAGAGAGGGAAAGTAAGACAAGGCCACATAGTGAAGAGGAAGGAGAGCACAGAGAGAGAAAGTGAGGGACAACATGGTGAAGGGAATGAGAGGGAGAGACAAAGAGAAAGAAAGGGAAAGGGGAGTGGAAAAGGTGCGGGAAAACATACCTGTGCAAGTGCATGTAGGGGCATGAATGCCAACTGAGAAATGTGCAGTGGATGGTGAAGGCTGGAAGTACAGAGGAGGGGACCACAGCCTGGAGGGACGCTGCCGCGGTACATGCCATCAGAGAAGGCCCCCAATGTCAGGCACCAGCAGCCCAGAGAGCCGGGGGGAGAGCCCCATGACCCCTGCAGCTGGACACAGAGACTGGCCAGCCGTGGGGCGACCCCCCGGACTCGTTTGGCGCTGGAGAGTGTGAACCCAGGCATCAGCTGATAAGGCGTCACGCAGGACGCCGAACAGCTGGTGCGGGAGGCGTGACGTCGACACGCAGTGGGGGAGACCCCGCCCAACTCCTCCCACGGAGGGAGGGGAAAGCCACAGTGCGCGTCACAGCTTCGGGGAGGAACAAAGCAGGCCGGCCGGGGCAGCCAAAGGGCCCCGCCGCAAACACGCATACACGCTGCAAGCACAGGGAGTTTGGACTGTGGTGCCAGGAGGATCCTGGCGCCATATAAATGATAGAGATAGAGTCTGTAATGATGTGGGTACAGGGTCTGGTCTGTCTTAGTGGGGTAAATAGAGCGAATAAGAGGGAAATTGCATTTGGGATAAATGATAAATTGGGAAAAGTTTGGGGTAGATGTGTATTGCCCACTTGGCGCCCATGTGCCTCCATCCCTAATTATGTGAGAAGAATAAGAGCAAACGGGTGGGACTTTGCATGAGGATATAGGGGCCGTTCGAAACCCCTCCTCCATCCCAATTAAATAGTAAAATGAAGGAAGAACAGGTGTGGGACTTTAAACAAGGCACATGGGAGCAAGGGTATGAGTTGGATAAAATTGTGTTTTAATGATGGGAAAGTTTAACAAAAGATCATACAGTACATCATTGAGCATAAAAGATGGTACATAAATAGTTTGACAAATTCATACAGTACATAATTAGGCACATAGCTCTGCATATGTTGGCACTCGGCTCTAAAGTATTAAAAATAAAAAGATATATTCGAAAGCGAAAGCATCAAAAATGGCAAATGTAAACCAATGGGTACATGTTAATAGGAACGTATCAAAAATAGCAAATATAAACCAATGGGTACATATTAATGGGAACGTTATATGCATATGGGTTCATATAGTGTACACCTAGCGGTAGATAGAACCTCTACGTCGTAACGTCGTTTCGGGGCCTTATAGCCACTCATCAGGAGCGATACCGAGGTGGTACCTATGGGTTGGGGAAATGGCGGTAATGAATGGTGAAAATCCTAGGATTTTGTTGTCGGAATGTCCGATCAATGTCCGACCGTGTGTACAGGGCATTAGTGTAGCAATATGTTGCTGAATGTTGTACCTTCATTAAATGTAACCATATTGCTACACTTAGAGGCGCCTCTCTTCTCTTTTATACTCAGTTGTGACATGACGCTACTTGTATATCAAGACATCGCTTGTATATCAAGTCAAAATGTATTAAAAAATTTAGCTTGTCTTGCAAAACGTTCTCAAACCAAGTTACTCTCAAACCAAGGCTTTACTGCTATACAGTAGTGATGGTAGAACCCACATGATGGGTTTCCTTTAGCCCTGGTCAGGGCCGGTACAAGGGGTGGGCAGGCGGGGCTTCTGCCCTGGGCGCAATGTGGGAGGGGGCGCTAGGTTGTGAGCAGAAAAATATGTCCACAAAATGTAGCTGTAAAACTTGTATGCCCCTGTTGCCTGCCTAAATGAAGGATTATGCGCTCCTGCTCACTGCTCTGCGGCAGCAGATGCACCCTTTTCCAAGCTCCCTTCCTATGAGTCTCCCCCCCTGGATCGGAGCTGGTACAGTCCCAGTGAAAGTGCATGTGGGCAGAGCAGGAAGAGAACCTCACATTGCAGCATCGATCTTCGGTTCCCGCCCAGCACACGGCAGAGCGCTCCTCCAGAGCAGAGTGAAGATGTGTAAATCACGGATGACAGACTGGATCCTCTTCTACTGTGAGTGCTGACTGCTCTGCATTCCACACTGTGATTATAAACGTGCCCTGTACTTTTCAGTGCAGGTTTATTGAAAGTGAAAGTAAAAGTAAAATTCTTGAACAGGTTAGGAATTAGTGTGACATTTCAGGTGCTACATAGATGTAATCCACATAATATCTTCTAAAAAGAATGATAGATATGAAAGATGAAAGATATAATGTGTATGTGGATTACATCTATGTAGCACCTGAAATGTCACACTAATTCCTAACCTGTTCAAGAATATAAGCATTACAAAGCAAAGGATGTGATTTCTTGTCCCAGCCCAACTTCAAGAAAGTCCACTTTTGCAGTGTGGGGGAGGGGGGAGAAAGTGGGTACTGTATAGTCTTTTTTTTTTACATGTGAATCTATGCTTCAGCCAGCTCCAGTGCTCTCCTCCTCCCTATCACATATAGAGGAAGATTAACCCTGTATAGTCCAAAGTGGAGGCTGGAGTGTGACCACTGTCACTCCTGACACAGGAGCTGCAGGGAACCAGTAACAGAACTGCAGAGAGCCTGCTGAAGCAAAGGACAAGGTAAAACTGAGTACACAGTTCAGAATTCAGCAGGGGCTGAATTTTTGATCGGTGTGTAACCCTCTCTGTTAGACAGAAACCGATTGTTATATCCACTTCTGGTGAAAATCCTTGTTCAATTAGCTGTTTGCAGTACTGATCAGTGTATTCTGATAGGGGAGAGTCCCTGCTGTCAGAATACAATGTCCCAGTGAGGGGGTATTCCCACGCCCACCCCACTTGTGTGGATGGAGGAATCTGTCAGCCACTTGCTTGAGCCCCATCTCGATCCAGCAATGCGCACAAGAGCACTTGCTCTTTAATGGACTGTTTGTTTATAGTGCACTGTAATAGTACTTTGCACTGTGTGTCTGATTTGCAGCACTGGGAGTTTGGTAGTAACTCCAAAACCAAATTGTGTAAAAATTAACCATGAGAATTTGACTAGAGTTATTTGAATATTTGGGAGTTATTCACATTATATGTTATAGTATTTCATTTTTTATTTACAGTACCAGGAGTGTGGTCTTAACTCCCTCACAACATGTTTTTGCAGCACAGGGAATTTGGTCCCACATACATGTGATATGTAATTGAATATTTATGAGTTGTTCCCATTATATGTTTTGGTATTCTACTTGCAGCACCGGGAGTCTGGGATTCGCCCCCTCACAATTTTGTTTGCTGCACTGGTATTTTGGTTCCATATTCATGTGATATAAAATTCACTTGGCCATATTTGATAATAGCACATACACTAAGATTGATATAATTTATAGGGGTACTGCTATGCACTAGGGTGTATATACTCCTGGTCTCTGTACCCTGCAGTTTACCGCTCTTGACTCCTGTACATTGTATATTACTGTACATACACCTTACCTCTGCACTCTGTATGTTTTCCTCTCCTAACTCCTGCACACTGTACACGCTGCTCCTGATCATTGTACTTTGACCTCAGATAGATAGATATCAGGTGTGTAAAATAACTGGTCATGGGGGGGCGCAGCCCGGCATGTTCGCCCTGGGCGCTGGTTGACCTTGTCCCGGCACTGGCCCTGGTTCACACTGGAGCAATTTGGCATGCGATTTGACACGTTAAATCACATGCCACATCGGCGGCAACGGCACCGCCCGGATCGGTGCGACGCCGCATTTTTTTTGCGGTGCTGCACCGATTCCCAAAAGTAGTTTCTGTACTACCTTTGGCGACTTCGGGGTGCGATTTCCATCGACAGCAACCCGCAGAGATGTCTCTGAAAACACCCCCCCCCCCCCCCCCCGAAGTCGGGACTGACATGCGGGAATGAAATCGTGCGAATTCAGCTGAACTCCCACGATTTCATTCCCCACTGTCAGTGAGAACCTGAAACTGCTAGTCATAGGAGTGCTCACAGAGTGTGCCAGGTGTGTCTGGGCACACCCCAATCACCCTGTGTGGCGCAGATTCCCCCCCCCCCCCCACTGTATGTATGAATGTAATCACCCTCCATGGTCTCTCTGTATGTATGAATGTAATCACTCTCCAAGGTATCTCTGAATGTATGAATGTAATCACCCTCCATGGTCCACCTGTATGTAGGAACATAGCCACCTTCTCTTGCTCGCTCCCAAGATGGACGATGGGATTTGTAGTGGGCATAGGGCAATGCACATGACTGCAACTAACATGTACTGCTTGTTTAAAACTAATGGAATCGAGGAGGAAAAGGAGGTTCTGGAGCCCATGGTGGATGTTACAGGGAGGCAGGAAAACACAGAAACAATTTCTTCAGGAGACACCGCACATAAGTATTCAAAATGGCCAAAAGAGGAATTTGGCATTACAGCTTAAAGACTCATTCATGTCTTTGTGGTCACACGTGTTATGTTGCCTGTAGGTACATTTACAACATACGTGTTGGGCTATGCTGGGTACCCCTGCCTAATGCCTATCCCGATTCCCATCGCATAGACAAAGCAATTTGCCTTGAGCCCCAGGAGTTCAGTTTACAAGACTGCGCTGCAGTGGTGTGCACTGAAAAAAAAATGCGACTTGCACTGCTTCTTTATCAGTGCAGTCTTGTACGACACATTGCACCACATTGCACCACATCACACCAGATCGCACCACATTGCACCACATAGCACCACACTGCACCACATCACACCACATAGCACCACATAGCACCACACTGCACCACATCACACCACATAGCACCACATCACACCACGTCGTACCACATACCACCACATTGCACCACATCACACCACCTAGCACCACATACCACCACGTCGCACCACATACCACCACATTGCACCACATCACACCACATAGCACCACATAGCACCACATACCACCACATTGCACCACATCACACCACATAGCACCACATCACACCACATAGCACCACATCACACCACATAGCACCACATACCATCACATTCAACCACATCACACCACATAGCACCACATACCACCACATACCACCACATTGCACCACATCACACCACATAGCACCACATACCACCACATTGCACCACATCACACCACATCACACCACATCGCACCACACAGCACCACATAGCACCACATTGCACCACATCACACCACATTGCACCACATCACACCACATCACACCACATTGCACCACATCACACCACATAGCACCACATTGCACCACATCACCCCACATCACACCACATCGCACCACATACCACCACATACCACCACATCGCACCACATAGCACCATGTCACATGATGTCGCACCACATAGCACCACATCACACCAGATCACAACACATCACGCCACATTGCACCAGAACGCACCACATTGCACCAGATCACACCACATCATACCAGAACGGACCATATCACACCACAACATACCACATCGCACCACATCGCACCAGATCGCACCACATTGCAACACATCGCAACACATTGCACGACATCGTAACCTGCTGGGGACGAATAAAGATGAGTGAAAAGTAATTATTAATTTTTTTAATATGAGATTTCAATAAGGTTGCAAAAAAAAAAAAAAGAGCCTTAATGATCCAACGCACAAAAATAAAACAGTCCAGTCTCGGTGACAACAATGGCTGCCTCCATAGATACAGTACAATGAATGAGCGTAGCCTCCCAGGGACAGGAAGTGTATTACTCATAGGAGTACCATTTGAAAATAAGGAAAAAAAGCTCAAAAAAGGAAAGCTAATGCAGCCCCACATCCAAGGACTGGTGAGCTACAGTTTATTGCATTTCTGTATCTGGATTTAGATACGCCTCAATGCAGACAATGAGAAACTTGGATACAAAAGTGACATTTTATCTAATCAATGACCGGCTGTGAGTCCAGGTATGTTTTTCTGCTAGTGATGAGTCCCTTTTTTTTTTTTTTTTTTTTTCTTTTTCTAATCTTTATTTTTGCAATTGTAAAATAAAATCTCGGGCCCATATGGGCTTGTCGTGCATAAACATCGCATACAGATGCCGTGGGAATATCTCGCGAGGTAGCCGAAAGGCTCTCTCCGTAAAAGGTTTTAAGGAGGTCGCAGTTGGGTCAGTCCCCGTGGATATCTTAGTTATACGTGTGAGACAATTGATGCGTATTGTCCTCGGTTTGGCAGCCTCACCGCGGGTGTTAAGCCAGCGGAGGTTGTCATTAATTCCTCAATGAAAGTATGGTCTCCTAGCCCGCGGCCGTGGCAGAGGGAGGGGGGCCAAAATAGCCTCCTGCTAACCTCCCCACCCCCCCCCCCCGCCTACGTGCGAGCCAGGGGTACCAGAGAGTAATATATTGAACGCTCCGCAGGGATAAGCAGTGCCCTTCTTAAATAAGGGGCCTTCCCCGCAAGCGTAGAGGCATCAGACATCATGTCTATTAACATCGTATTGAGTAAATCCTAGACCGGCCTCCATACAACGGAAGATATGTGTCATTCCTGGGGGTTTAGGAGAGAGAGAAGAGGGAAAAAGAGAAGAACAGAAGAGGGAACGATCAGGTCATACCTAAAACCTCGTGAGGAGCCTTCGTCACGCCCACACCGAGCACACCGCTTCTAACTAGGATAGGCGGTCCATCTGGAGTCCAATAGCTGCTGTATGGCAAGGGTTGTCTCCCTGTCCTCTAGGGTTTCAAAGGCCTACGGGTCTTAAGGGACGGTTCGGCCAGTTCTAGCAGGGCTGTGTCTAAGCAGGAGGGCACGTGACTCGGGTCTGAAACATATTCAAACCAGGGTGTCCAGACATCGGTAAATCGGTCCCTGGAGCCCCGGCAGGTCGCTATCCAATCCTCAGCCTCCCGGATCGTCATTCACCCTTCTGATCCACTCTTCCCGGGTAGGGACTCTGGGTTGTTTCCAGTAAGTTGGAAGCAGGCGCCCTGCTGCGTTGAGTAAATGAGGCAGTGTGCTTTTCTTATATTGGCTAACTAGGATCGGGGGAACGTGTAGGAGGAAGTGTGTCGGAGACAGAGGAATGTCTAGCCCTAGTATATCTTTTATTTGATATTTAATATCTTCCCAAAAGGGTTCGATTAGGGGACATTCCCACCATATATGGATAAGCGTGCCTCTATGTCCACATCCTCTCCAGCAGAGCTCTGACCCGGAGGGATAGATACGTGCCAAGTCCGCTGGTACCCGGTACCGGTGGGACAGTATCTTATAGTTTGTTTCCTGGGTTTTGGAGTCAATAGAGGATGAGTGAGTGAGCTGATATAGGTGAGTTAGTTGCGTCTCGGTAAGTTCGCGACCTGAGTCCCTTTCCCACCTCCAAATATAGGCATGTTTAGGTTTGTGAATGGCAGAGCCCGGTAGTCGGTACAGTTCCGACACCATGTGAGGTATTGGTTCGTCATCTACAAAGCGTTGTTCGAAGGAGGTGATGGAGGAGGGGTCCCTGATGGAGTGGCCGTGTGTTTATAGCCGTCTATACCTCCAGAAGTTCATGCGTGAGCTCTGATGTCTGGCTTGGAGGGTGTCAAAGCTTAGAAGCTTACCGTCCTTCATGAGTTTGCCACAACTGGCGTTGCCGTCGTCTACCCATGGCCCAAAAAAGGCCTTTTGCTCAACTGGGAGAAACCATAGGAACCCGCCCAGTGGGGCCAGCGGGGACACGGGAGGGGGAGGGGGGGCTATTTTCAGAAGTGGGTTGATCCCGTCCCAGACTGATAGCACGTGTGCTCTCAGTGGAGAGGTTGTTTCAGACAGCCCCCTGTGTTCCCGGGTTAGCCATGGTGCGTAGGTTAGATTCCTGCCTGCCAAGCTTTTCTCCAGGGAGACCCATAGCTTGGAGTGGGTATGGAAGCGCCAGTGGAGTATCCTCTGGAGGACCATTGTCCGGTAGTAGCGCCGTATGTCCGGGATTCCCAAGCCACCCTCACGTTTTGGGCGTTTCAGCACCCTTAGGGCTATTCTGGATTTCCGTGCATTCCATACAAACTCAGACAGCATGCTAGACAGACGGTCAAAAAAAAAAGTCTAGGTAAAGGTATCGGTATCATTTGTAGGAAGAAGAGTATACGTGGCAGAATATTCATTTTTATGATGTTTACCCATCCCAACCACGTGAAAGCAGTCTGCGTCCATTGTGAGAGGTCCCTTTTAACCGCATTAAGCAGCTGGGGGTAGTTGGCAGTGTATAAGGCAGGGTTTCTCAACCAGAGTTCCTCCAATGGTTGCTAGGGGTTCCTTGAGCAATTATACCCTCTGAGATATGTTCCCAGTGACACCAATGCTCTTTTTGGCTATCTGTAGGGGGGAATTCTTCCCCAAGACCACAGATGTAAGGAGCACTCTTCCACTGACCATTACACCAACGTATCATGAGTTGTAGATATAGACATTTTTAACAGGGGGCTCCCTGAGACCGAAAGGTTTTTTCAAGGGTTCCACTGTGTTGAAAAGGTTGAGAAAGTCTGGTATAAGGTATCAAAGTGGTCTGTAAGTTGTATGCCTAGATATCTTAGATGATTTAGCCCATATAAAAGGGAAGGCAGTCTGGAAGCTATTGGTTAAGGGGGAGGTCAGGTGGATGGGTAGGATTTCTGACTTTGCGTAGTTTATCCTAAAGTTAGAGAGTGAACCAAAGTGCTGGAGTTCCTTCATAAAGTTGGGCAAAGAGATCAGAGGGTCTGAGAGGTGGAATAAGTGATGATGAGTCCCTCTAAATGATAAGCCATAATTTGATGATGTATGCTCGTCTGATTGTTACAACCACAAAAAAAAGAAAAGAAAGGAAAATAAGGTTCTGGCCAATTAGGATCTAGCTATTATTCTAGAAAATTGCTACACCTGATTGGCTTATATAGATAACACATCTCTTCGCTATAACATGTTCAGATAAGTGGTATTATTGTATGTTTGTTTATTTGGAGCTGTTTGGATGCTGTCCAGAAGTCAGAAAATAAATAGATTTTTTTTTATGTGATATTTTTTTCTTAATAATACAAAAAGGGATACTGAAAGAAAGATCCAATAATATCAGATGAAAGCTTATTGCATGTCAAATAATTCATTTGGGAAGTTTTTGCTCCTAAAGGCAATGCTAAGACACCAAGACAGAGCGACAGGAGTTAAAAAAAACTAGATCCCCATTATCATCATCACCGTTATCATTATATCAGATGATCATATAGGTAAAACAGTTGAACTTTAGCAAAGCAAGCAGCAGAGTTTGCAAACTAGAGCAATCATCCCTAACTTTACTGCCAGTTTATCAGCATGTACAATGCAACACCATTGTGTTGTTGTGCTTGTTTCCTGTTTGACTGTTATAATGCAGTGACAGCCAAGTGATCAAGTAACCAATGTGCTATTAAAACATAGAAATATATATATATATATATATATATATATATATATATATATATATATATATATATATATATATATATAGTTTGTACTTTTGTAAAAACATCTGTTCAACATATAGGCACAGCAGGCAGCTGCCTAAGGGGGTCACTATTTAGTGGGGTGGCTCATAATAACTTTTATTTTTTTAACAATACAGTTATTATTATAACACAAAACATAAAGGAAAGATGCTGGACAGCAGTGAATAAGGTGGTAGAGAGTTCAGTCAGTAACCTGGGGAGTACTT
Organism: Lithobates septentrionalis; assembly: GCA_037952835.1. NCBI lineage: Eukaryota > Metazoa > Chordata > Amphibia > Anura > Ranidae > Lithobates > Lithobates septentrionalis. Next base: position 863,165 of record JBBDGP010002109.1, read on the forward strand.
ATTCCAATGCAATGTCAAGTTAGAATACAGCATTGACTTAGTCAAAAGCACTATATATATATATATATATATATATATATATATATATATATATATATATATATATATATATATATAAAATATATATATAATATTGTGCTTTTGACTAAGTTTATAATAATAAAATGTAAATATGTGTATATATATATATATATATATATATACATACACACATTTTATTATTTTATATATTATTGTTAATAATGGTAATACTAACAGAGATAATTGTATTTATTTTACTACTATTCGTTACATTTGTAAATTTTAATTTTTATATATATTTATACACATTTTATTATTTTATATAATATTTTATATATATATATATATATATATATATATATATATATATATATATATATATATATATATATATAGTTAAAATTTACAAATATAACGAATAGTAGTAAAATAAATACAATTATCTCTGTTAGTATTACCATTATTAACAATAATTATAATATGTCTACCAGCTTAATGATTATTAATAACAATTTCAACAATATTTATTATAACATATATATTATTTGGTATTATTATTATGATTATTATTATAATTATTATTATTATTATTAGTAGTAGTAGTAGTAGTAGTAGTAGTAATATACAGATTACTATGAACATGCTTTGCTTTCTGAAAATAAAAAAAATAAAAAAAAACCTGGAGTTGAATATTAATTAAAATAACACTAATTTGGTTGAAAGAAATATGAAAAATATAAAAATAATAATTAAATTACAAAAATAAATAAATAAAATTAATAAAACTTAATAATAATAAATTGACAAATAATAATAATAATAATATGATGAATAATAATATTTATTATTATTTTATACACACTGATTGCTCTAAATACTCACTGCTCAATTGCACTGCACAAAATATATTCTTGAGTTAAATGCAGTTGTCTACCTATTTTATTTTGCAAGGTCCTTCATGCACAAAATTGACACGTTGCAGATTTTAGTGTCATAATGAACATTGGGTCACCCCCTGTACTGTACAGCGCACATCAAGAAGCAATGCAAAGTTTTCACTTACTGGTAGTGTTATACTTGATCCCATTGAAGGAATCCGGGCAGGGTCTCTCCACTAGTTCCCCGGCGATGCTGCGTGGCCAGCAGGTGCCAATCTGGTCTATGGTGGCAATGCAGTGAGGACCTTAACATGGAAAACATAAAAAAAAAGAGAAGAAGATAAATTAAAACACAGAGGTCTCAATGAATGCAGATTTCTCAGTAGTTAGAGTCTTCCTAAACCTCTGGCGGCTGCCTACCATCAAAGGGCAGGAAGGTGTGATTGATGGTGAGGAAGGAGTCCTGATAAGCATCCAAGAGGCTGCAGTTGGCATCGAATTCATCTATGAAAATCTCGAAGATAGTGCTCTCCATCATCGTGGCAGGGCTGCCAGCTGGTGCTGATGTTGGGATGTGTAGGACTCACTGAGACTGACAGCTGGGAGTTTCATGTGCTCCCAGTATATAAGACTCAGCAGAGCAGCCAATCACAGAGGGTGGAGGGGCTGATACTTCAAGGTGCCTGTGCTGTGCTCAGCTATGTCTGTATGTGCAACACAGTGTATGAGCAAAGCTGCGCTACATACACACACTGCTTCAGTGCCCCCCTCCCCTCCTTCCCTTCTATTCTCTCCCACAACCTTCCTCGGCCCCTTCTCTCTTCTACTTCTCTCCTTTCCTTGTCTGCCCCTTATCTCTTCCTCTTCTCTCTTTTCCACATCTGCTCACTCTTTAGCATGGCTGCCTCCTCTCTTCTTTACCTCTCTCCTTTCCATAGCTGCCCCCTCTCTCCCCAACTTCTCTCCTTTCCATATCCGCCCCCTCTCCTTTCCATATCTGCCCCCTCTCCTTTATTTATCTGCCCCCTATCTCTCCCTCTACTTTCTTTTCCATATCTGCTCACTCTCTTTAGCATGGCTGCCCCCTCTCTACTTTTCTCTTTTCCTTATCTGCTCCCTCTGCTTTCCATATCTGCCCCTTCTTTTCATATCTGCCCCCTCTCTCTCTCCCACTTCTCTCCTTTCCATATCTATCTGCTCTACTTTCCATAGCTGCCCACTCTCTCCCCATCTTCTCTCCTTCCCTTATCTGCCCCCTGTCTTTTCCATATCTGCCCCCTATCCTTTACTTATCTACTCCTTATCCTTATCTGCCCCTTCTCTTTTACTTATCTGCTCCCTCTCCTTTCCATGGCTGACCCCTCCCTCCCTCACTTCTCACCTTTCTTTCCTTATCTGCCCCCTCCCCATTTTTTTCTCTCTCCCATTTCTCTACTTTCCCTATTTGCCCCCTCTCTTAACACATCTCTCTTCCATATCCGCCCCCTTTCCTTCCCTCATCTGCCCCCTCTCCTTTCCGTAGTTGCCCCTCTCCTTTGCTTGTCTGTCCTCTCACCTTTAATTATGTCCCCTCTCTCTCTCTCTCTCTCTCTCTCTCTCTCTCTCTCTCTCCCACTTCTCTCCTTTCCATATCTGTCCCCTCTCCTTTCTATATCTGCCCCCTCCCGCTCCCATATCTCTCCTTTCCATATCTCCTCCCCTCTCTCCCACTTCTCTCCTTTCCATATCTGTCCCCTCTCTTTTCCATAGCTCTGCCCCCTCTCCTTTACTTGTCTGCCCCCTATCTCTCCCTCTTCTTTCTTTTCCATATCTGCTCACTCTCTGAAGCATGGCTGCCCCCTCTCTCCTTTATCTCTCCCATTTCCTTATCTGCCCCCTCTTCTTTCCACAGCTGCCCCCTCTCTGCTCAACTTCTCTCCTTTCCATATCTGCCCCATCCCACTCCCATATATTTCCTTTCCATATCTGCCCCCTCTCCTTTCTATATCTGCCCCCTCTCTCCCCAACTTCTCTCTTTTCCATATCTGCCCCCTCTCTCCCCAACCTCTCTCTTTTCCATATCTGCCCCCTCTCTCCCCAACCTCTCTCCTTTCCATATCTGCCCCCTCTCTCCCCAACTTCTCTCCTTTCCATATCTGCCCCCTCTCTCTCCAACTTCTCTCCTTTCCATATCTGCCCCCTCTCTCTCCAACTTCTCTCCTTTCCATATCTGCCCCCTCTCTCCCCAACTTCTCTCCTTTCCATATCTGCCCCCTCTCTCTCCAACTTCTCTCCTTTCCATATCTGCCCCCTCTCTCTCCAACTTCTCTCCTTTCCATATCTGCCCCCTCTCTCCGCAACTTCTCTCCTTTCCATATCTGCCCCCTCTCTCCCCAACTTCTCTCCTTTCCATATCTGCCCCCTCTCTCTCCAACTTCTCTCCTTTCCATATCTGCCCCCTCTCTCCGCAACTTCTCTCCTTTCCATATCTGCCCCCTCTCTCCCCAACTTCTCTCCTTTCCATATCTGCCCCCTCTCTCTCCAACTTCTCTCCTTTCCATATCTGCCCCCTCTCTCCCCAACTTCTCTCCTTTCCATATCTGCCCCCTCTCCTTTACTTATCTGCCCCCTATCTCTCCCTCTACTTTCTTTTCCATATCTGGCCCCTATCCTTCACTTATTCACTCCCTATCCTTATCTGCCCCCTATCTCCCCCTCTTCTCTTTTTCCATATCTGCCCCCTCTCCTTTCCAAGGCTGCCCCCTCTCTCCTTTCTTTCCTTATCTGCCCGCCCCCTTTTTTTTCCTCTACCACTTCTCTCCTTACCCACATCTCTCTTTTCCATATCTACCCTCTTTCCTTCCCTCATCTGCCCCCTCTCCTTTCCATAGTTGCCCCTCTCCTTTGCTTGTCTGCCCCCTCTCCTTTATGTCCCTCCTCTCTCTCCCACTTCTCTCCTTTCCCTATCTGCATCTCTCCTATCTGCCTCACTTTCTGCTCCTTTCCAGTTCTCCTCTCCCTTCCTTTTACAGTTATCCAGACCAGCGTTGTCTATGAAGAATGCTCACTGACTGATCTTCTCTTTGTAATCCATGAAAGAAAACAAATGTCTGTAAATAGGAAATAATACAAAAATGTGGAGCGCACAGAACGTCCCGGCTCAGAGATCCTTTATTCAAAGCTCATTTCCAGGCAATCAGCTAAATCCATAGAATGGAGCTGGTTTGTACTTCTGTCCATTCAGTCCTGAGATTTACACAGCTCTGCCTGGCAGAAGAGGGGACCTGATGTTCCTCCGCTGCAGTTCAGTCACACTTACAAGTCGTGCCCCCCCCCCCCCCCACTCTCTTATTGGACAGTGAAGGAGAAGCGGCAGACCTAGGAGCTCACCTGTCTCTCTGCTCTCCTCTCCTATCAGCATGCTCTATGCACTGCAGAACACCTAACTGGCTACTTGTGTTTCTTCTCCCTCCCCCCACTCTAAGCTCTGCTTAGCCAAATTCAGGTACTTATACTGCCTACATTTTACAAAAATCGATTTAATGATTACAGAGCCGCATTTACTTGTGTCTTTTATATCTGAAATTGCTTTCCTTGGCTCTCCCTCAGCAACAGGCTAATGAAATGTTTAAATAACACCTATTCTTTTTCATTACATGCCCTATTTTACACCTTGTGGCATCATCCCTGGGTCTCTGTGCTTCTCTATGCAATGCAGGCAGATCGTGGCTGGTGGGAGGGGCCAGCTGGGTGCTGTACACAGCTTCCTGAAAACATCACAGCGCCCGGCCTCAGTACTCCTCTCCGAAAACCCACACCCCCGATGCAAGCAGTAGGCTGGCTCTTATTTATTTATTTTAGGCTCTTAGGAGGAGTTATGCAAATATCAAAATGACCTGATGGGTGGGTGTCAGTCTGGAGGAGTGGGCGTGGCTGGACAGGTCGTTTTTGCATGCGCTGCAGGCCACTTTAGGTAAAGCCCATATGCAATGCTGAGTCTCTATGATTGAAAGACCTGACATCCAATGAATAAAAGGGACAAGGTAGGGAGAGTTGGAGTGCGGAGGAAAGTGATAGATGATGCTGGATGTTCCACAGTTAGGAAATGAGAGGGGCACTCTCAGACTTTCTGCATTTTCCTTCCATATACCATGCTGTAAATTCCCTATCCCACACCTCCTCATACCATATACCATGCTGTGCATTCCCTATTCCACACCTCCTCATTCCGTATACCATGCTGTACATTCCCTATTCCACACCTCCTCATACCATATACCATGCTGTACGTTCCCTATTCCACACCTCCTCATTCCATATACTATGCTGTACGTTCCCCAACCCACACCTCCTCATTCCATATACCATGCTATACGTTCCCTATTCCACACCTCCTCATTCTATATACCAAGCTGTACGTTCCCTATTCCACACCTCCTCATACCATATACCATGCTGTACATTCCCTATTCCACACCTCCTCATTCTATATACCATGCTATACGTTCCCTATTCCACACCTCCTCATTCCATATACCATGCTATATGTTCCCTATTCCACACCTCCTCATTCCATATACTATGCTGTACGTTCCCCAACCCACACCTCCTCATTCCATATACCATGCTATACGTTCCCTATTCCCCACCTCCTCATTCTATATACCATGCTGTACGTTCCCCAACCCACACCTCCTCATTCTATATACCATGCTATACGTTCCCTATTCCACACCTCCTCATTCTATATACCATGCTGTACCTTCCCTATTCCACACCTCCTCATTCCATATACCATGCTGTACGTTCCCTATTCTACACCTCCTCATTTCGTATACCATGCTGTACATTCCCTATCCCACACCTCCTCATTCTATATACCATGCTTTACATTCCCTATCCAACACCTCCTCATTCTATATACCATGCTGTACGTTCCCTATTCTACACCTCCTCATTCCGTATACCATACTGTACATTCCCTATTCCACACCTCCTCATTCTATATACCATGCTGTACATTCCCTATTCCACAACTCCTCATTCTATATACCATGCTATATGTTCCCTATTCCACACCTCCTCATTCTATATACCATGCTGTAAATTCCCTATTCCACACCTCCTCATTCTATATACCATGCTGTACGTTCCCTATTCCACACCTCCTCATTCTATATACTATGCTTTACATTCCCTATCCAACACCTCCTCATTCTATATACCATGCTTTACATTCCCTATCCAACACCTCCTCATTCTATATACCATGCTGTACGTTCCCTATTCCACACCTCCTCATCCTATATACCATGCTGTACGTTCCCTATCCAACACCTCCTCATTCTATATACCATGCTGTACCTTCCCTATTCCACACCTCCTCATTCTATATACCAAGCTGTACGTTCCCTATTCCCCACCTCCTCATTCTATATACCATGCTGTACATTCCCTATTCCACACCTCCTCATTCTATATACCAAGCTATACGTTCCCTATTCCACACCTCCTCATTCTATATACCATGCTGTACGTTCCCTATCCCACACCTCCTCATTCTATATACCATTCTGTACGTTCCCTATTCCACACCACCTCATTCTATATACCATGCTATACGTTCCCTATTCCACACCACCTCATTCTATATACCATGCTATACGTTCCCTATTCCACACCACCTCATTCTATATACCATGCTATACGTTCCCTATTCCACACCTCCTCATTCTATATACCATGCTGTACGTTCCCTATTCCACACCTCCTCATCCTATATACCATGCTGTACGTTCCCTAACCCACAACTCCTCATTCCGTATACCATGCTATACATTCCCTAACCCACATCTCCTCATTCTATATACCAAGCTGTATGTTCCCTATTCCACACCTCCTCATTCTATATACCAAGCTGTACGTTCCCTATCCCATACCTCCTCATTCCATATACCAAGCTGTTCCCTATCCCACACCTCCTCATTCTATATACCAAGCTGTACGTTCCCTATCCCACACCTCCTCATACTATATACCATGCTATACGTTCCCTATCCCATACCTCCTCATTCTATATACCATTCTGTACGTTCTCTATTCCACACCTCCTCATTCTATATACCATGCTATATGTTCCCTATCCCATACCTCCTCATGCTATATACCATGCTGTACGTTCCCTATTCCACACCTCCTCATTCTATATACCATGCTATACGTTCCCTATCCCACACCTCCTCATTCTATATACCATTCTGTACGTTCTCTATTCCACAACTCCTCATTCTATATACCATGCTATAAATTCCGTATTCCCCACCTCCTTATTCTATATACCATGCTCTACATTCCCTATCCCACACCTCCTCATTCTATATACCATGCTATACGTTCCCTGTCCCACACCTCCTCATTCTATATACCAAGCTGTACATTCTCTATCCCACACCTCCTTATTCTATATACCATGCTATACGTTCCCTATCCCACACCTCCTCATTCTATATACCATGCTATACGTTCCCTATTCCACACCTCCTCATTCTGTATACCATGCTATACGTTCCCTATCCCACACCTCCTCATTCCATATACCATGCTGTACGTTCCCTATCCCACACCTCCTCATTCCATATACCATGCTGTACGTTCCCTATCCCACACCTCCTCATTCCATATACCATGCTGTACGTTCCCTATCCCACAACTCCTCATTCTATATACCATGCTGTATATTCCCTATCCCACACCTCCTCATTCCATATACCATGCTATACGTTCCCTATTCCACACCTCCTCATTCCATATACCATGCTATACGTTCCCTATTCCACACCACCTCATTCTATATACCATGCTGTACGTTCCCTATTCCACACCTCCTCATTCTATATACCATGCTATACGTTCCCTATTCCACACCTCCTCATTCTATATACCATGCTGTACGTTCCCTATCCCACACCTCCTCATTCTATATACCATGCTATACGTTCCCTGTCCCACACCTCCTCATTCTATATACCAAGCTGTACATTCTCTATCCCACACCTCCTCATTCCATATACCATGCTATATGTTCCCTATTCCACACCTCCTCATTCCATATACCAAGCTGTACATTCTCTATCCCACACCTCCTCATTCTATATACCATGCTATACGTTCCCTATTCCACACCACCTCATTCTATATACCATGCTATACGTTCCCTATTCCACACCACCTCATTCTATATACCATGCTGTACGTTCCCTATTCCACACCTCCTCATTCTATATACCATGCTATACGTTCCCTATTCCACACCTCCTCATTCTATATACCATGCTGTACGTTCCCTATCCCACACCTCCTCATTCTATATACCATGCTGTACGTTCCCTATCCCACACCTCCTCATTCCATATACCATGCTGTACGTTCCCTATCCCACACCTCCTCATTCCATATACCATGCTATACGTTCCCTATTCCCCACCTCCTCATTCTATATACCATGCTGTACGTTCCCCAACCCACACCTCCTCATTCTATATACCATGCTATACGTTCCCTATCCCACACCTCCTCATTCCATATACCAAGCTGTACATTCTCTATCCCACACCTCCTCATTCTATATACCATGCTATACGTTCCCTATTCCACACCGCCTCATTCTATATACCATGCTATACGTTCCCTATTCCACACCACCTCATTCTATATACCATGCTGTACGTTCCCTATTCCACACCTCCTCATTCTATATACCATGCTATACGTTCCCTATTCCACACCACCTCATTCTATATACCATGCTGTACATTCTCTATCCCACACCTCCTCATTCTATATACCATGCTATACGTTCCCTATTCCACACCACCTCATTCTATATACCATGCTGTACGTTCCCTATTCCACACCTCCTCATTCTATATACCATGCTATACGTTCCCTATTCCACACCTCCTCATTCTATATACCATGCTGTACGTTCCCTATCCCACACCTCCTCATTCTATATACCATGCTGTACGTTCCCTATTCCACACCTCCTCATTCTATATACCATGCTATACGTTCCCTATCCCACACCTCCTCATTCTATATACCATTCTGTACGTTCTCTATTCCACAACTCCTCATTCTATATACCATGCTATAAATTCCGTATTCCCCACCTCCTTATTCTATATACCATGCTCTACATTCCCTATCCCACACCTCCTCATTCTATATACCATGCTATACGTTCCCTGTCCCACACCTCCTCATTCTATATACCAAGCTGTACATTCTCTATCCCACACCTCCTTATTCTATATACCATGCTATACGTTCCCTATCCCACACCTCCTCATTCTATATACCATGCTATACGTTCCCTATTCCACACCTCCTCATTCCGTATACCATGCTATACGTTCCCTATCCCACACCTCCTCATTCCATATACCATGCTGTACGTTCCCTATCCCACACCTCCTCATTCCATATACCATGCTGTACGTTCCCTATCCCACACCTCCTCATTCCATATACCATGCTGTACGTTCCCTATCCCACAACTCCTCATTCTATATACCATGCTGTATATTCCCTATCCCACACCTCCTCATTCCATATACCATGCTATACGTTCCCTATTCCACACCTCCTCATTCCATATACCATGCTATACGTTCCCTATTCCACACCACCTCATTCTATATACCATGCTGTACGTTCCCTATTCCACACCTCCTCATTCTATATACCATGCTATACGTTCCCTATTCCACACCTCCTCATTCTATATACCATGCTGTACGTTCCCTATCCCACACCTCCTCATTCTATATACCATGCTATACGTTCCCTGTCCCACACCTCCTCATTCTATATACCAAGCTGTACATTCTCTATCCCACACCTCCTCATTCCATATACCATGCTATACGTTCCCTATTCCACACCTCCTCATTCCATATACCAAGCTGTACATTCTCTATCCCACACCTCCTCATTCTATATACCATGCTATACGTTCCCTATTCCACACCACCTCATTCTATATACCATGCTATACGTTCCCTATTCCACACCACCTCATTCTATATACCATGCTGTACGTTCCCTATTCCACACCTCCTCATTCTATTTACCATGCTATACGTTCCCTATTCCACACCTCCTCATTCTATATACCATGCTGTACGTTCCCTATCCCACACCTCCTCATTCTATATACCATGCTGTACGTTCCCTATCCCACACCTCCTCATTCCATATACCATGCTGTACGTTCCCTATCCCACACCTCCTCATTCCATATACCATGCTATACGTTCCCTATTCCCCACCTCCTCATTCTATATACCATGCTGTACGTTCCCCAACCCACACCTCCTCATTCTATATACCATGCTATACGTTCCCTATCCCACACCTCCTCATTCCATATACCAAGCTGTACATTCTCTATCCCACACCTCCTCATTCTATATACCATGCTATACGTTCCCTATTCCACACCACCTCATTCTATATACCATGCTATACGTTCCCTATTCCACACCACCTCATTCTATATACCATGCTGTACGTTCCCTATTCCACACCTTCTCATTCTATATACCATGCTATACGTTCCCTATTCCACACCTCCTCATTCTATATACCATGCTGTACGTTCCCTATTCCACACCTCCTCATTCTATATACCATGCTATACGTTCCCTATTCCACACCTCCTCATTCTATATACCATGCTGTACGTTCCCTATCCCACACCTCCTCATTCTATATACCATGCTATACGTTCCCTATCCCACACCTCCTCATTCCATATACCATGCTATACGTTCCCTATTCCCCACCTCCTCATTCTATATACCATGCTGTACGTTCCCCAACCCACACCTCCTCATTCTATATACCATGCTATACGTTCCCTATCCCACACCTCCTCATTCTATATACCATGCTATACGTTCCCTATCCCACACCTCCTCATTCCATATACCATGCTATACGTTCCCTATTCCACACCACCTCATTCTATATACCATGCTGTACGTTCCCTATTCCACACCTCCTCATTCTATATACCATGCTATACCTTCCCTATCCCACAACTCCTCATTCTATATACCATGCTGTATATTCCCTATCCCACACCACCTCATTCTATATACCATGCTATATGTTCCCTATCCCACACCTCCTCATTCTATATACCATGCTATACGTTCCCTATTCCACACCACCTCATTCTATATACCATGCTGTACGTTCCCTATTCCCCACCTCCTCATTCTATATACCATGCTATGCGTTCCCTATTCCACACCTCCTCATTCTATATACCATGCTGTACGTTCCCTATCCCACACCACCTCATTCTATATACCATGCTATATGTTCCCTATCCCTCACCTCCTCATTCCGTATACCAAGCTGTTCCCTATCCCGCACTTACTCATACCATAAACAATGCGCTCTGAGCCCACCTGTGCCCTTTATTACAGGTTCCCTTTAAACATTCATACTCCATCTGTCATTTCGCAGATCAGATCTGAATGCGATTGGCTGTTGCAGACAGTTCTATTTCAGACACTCTGACCAATCAGATGCACCGTGACAAGATCACAGGGGACGTATTTAGGGGTATAAATGCATTTTTTATGGGTCTAAGAGGTACTGAGCCCCACCAGGCGTATTTATGGGACTTGTCATTTTTCCGTGGCAGCAGAAGGAAGGGATTACTCATACCTGCTCTCCGATCTTCCCACCCCCCCCCCCCTCCGCCACGTCTTTCATTAACTATTAGCCACTCACTCCCCAATGTACACCTACACATATCCAAACACAAATGCCATTTACCGGCGCTCTATAGGAAACACGCGCCTTAAAGGGCTCTTCAGTCATTCGGATAATTGTTCTGTGTACAAACAAGCTGCAGGATAAACAACAAGGAACATGGAGCACTCTGAGCGCTGATGGCGAGCGGAATGGGTGCAATCAATGTCAGCCTATTATTGTTGTTAAGAAAACGATTTTCTCCAGGATTTGTAAAACATCGACATATGTTTTCTGTACATCTACTGCAAACCGCAGGCAGAAAAGCTTCACAAAATCTTCTTTTTTTTTTCTCCAGCTAATGGTCTCTTAGTAAGATATTTCTCAGATGTAAGAAAAGAAGAAAAAATTATACAAGAAAAAAATCAAAAAAATTAATATATATTGTATCTCACAAAAGTCAGTACACCCCTCACATTTTTGTAAATATTTTCTTCTATCTTTTCATGTGACAACACTGAAGAAATGACACTTTGCTACAATGTAAAGTAGTGAGTGTACAGCTTGTATAACAGTGTAAATTTGCTGTCCCCTCAAAATAACTCAATACACAGCCATTAATGTCTAAACCGCTGGCAACAAAAGTGAGTCACTTATGTACGCTATGTGAGTGGCCATGAGAAGCCCTGAGGTTAGTTGGGACAAGAAGAACAACCCAAACCCCTGGAATAAGCAGGGCCCCAACTACCAGTATAAGTTTTACAATGAGACAATCAAATCATTGTTCATATATCCTGGGTAACTGAGGGTTGTGGTACTGGCTGACAACATGGTGGAAACCAACTGGTTAATCTGAGAGAAAGACGGGTTCTGTATGTGGCAATCCTGTTAAGTGCTGTGTTATCCAAAACCACCACGCAATTGGCATTCTGGGTCAGTCTCTTTAGAGTCAGTAAAGAATTGTACGGTTGCCCAACCACATCACCCATTTCATCTTGATTTGGGAAGACAGAATATGTCTTCCCAAGATGTACTCCTCCCCTGGTTGCCGCCACACACGCTTCACACCATCTGAACCAAATAAGTTTATCTTGGTCTCATCAGACCACAGGACATGGTTCCAGTAATCTATGTCCTTAGTCTGCTTGTCTTCAGCAAACTGTTTGCGGGCTTTCTTGTGCATCATCTTTAGAAGAGGCTTCCTTCTGGGACGACAGTCATGCAGACCAATTTGATGCAGTGTGCGGCGTATGGTCTGAGCACTGACAGGCTGACCCCCCCACCCCTTCAACCTCTGCAGCAATGCTGGCAGCACTCATACGTCTATTTCCCAAAGACAACCTCTGGATATGACGCTGAGCACGTGCACTCAACTTCTTTGGTCGACCATGGCGAGGCCTGTTCTGAGTGGAACCTGTTCTGTTAAACCGCTGTATGGTCTTGGCCACCGTGCTGCAGCTCAGTTTCAGGGTCTTGGCAATCTTCTTATAGCCTAGACCATCTTTATGTAGAGCAACAATTCTTCTTTTCAGCTCCTCAAAGAGTTCTTTGCCATGAGGTGCCATGTTGAACTTCCAGTGACCAGTATGAGAGAGTGAGAGTGATAACACCAAATTTAACACACCTGCTCCCCATTCACACCTGAGACCTTGTAACACTAACGAGTCACATGACACCGGGGAGGGAAAATGGCTAATTGGGCCCAATTTGGACATTTTCACTTAGGGGTGTACTCACTTTTGTTGCCAGCGGTTTAGACATTAATGGCTGTGTGTTGAGTTATTTTGAGGGGACAGCAAATTTACACTGTTATACAAGCTGTACACTCACTACTTTACATTGTAGCAAAGTGTCATTTCTTCAGTGTTGTCACATGAAAAGATAGAATAAAATATTTACAAAAATGTGAGGGGTGTACTCACTTTTGTGAGATACTGTGTATAAATTATTTATTCATTTTTTTTAATTTTTTTTATTCCTCAGCCTGACATCTGAGAAAAATATTACTAGCCGGAGCTTGGCTTTAATTTGTTAGTGTATCTAAATCTACTAGTACATCTGGGTAGGAGGGTCAGCTGCCCTGGGCGCAATAATTTACTGCAGGGAAGGGGGGCGCCTTCCTTCTTTTACAAGGCGGACAGGAGTAGTGACAGCAGCCATGATTTTGACAAGCGAGTGGTTGCTGGGCGTGGGATCCCCTAAACATTCACATCATGAATGGGGGGGGGGGGGGTGCAGTTTGGCATCTTTTCTCTGGGCGCTGGATGACCCCTTGTCCCAGGACTGATGCTGCTGTTCAAAGGTGCCCCCCTGTGTTCCTTAATCCAGAGTGTGTGTGTGTGTGTGTGGGGGGGGGGTGCTCTAATACAGGAGGTGTGTTACGGACCAGGTGAAAATATAAGGTGAAAAAGACAAAAAAAAAGAAAACAAATGCAGCCACCACATCTAATGATTGGTAAGCTGCAATATATTACATGTTTGGTTTTGGGCTTAAGCCGGGGTTCACTGCATGTGATTCACACAGAAATCGCACCGCTTTCCTGTGCACATCACATGCAATGTCTGTGCGGTGCGATTTGACCCATATATTTTGTATGGCATTGCAAATGGTGCCGGACCCTTTTTTTTTCCCCACACCTGAATCGCATCACATCGCATGAAACATGCAGGATTTGCTGCGTTTCCCATATCACAGAGGCCCCCCCCCCACCCCCAAAGCACCCTGGTATGGCTCCGGGGGGGGGGGGGGGGCAGGGGCTCACTCATCCCCTCCCTTTCCTGTCCTGTCAGGTTGCATGCCAGCATATGAGTCTGGTATGGATTATGGGGAGACCCCATGCCACTTTTTCTTTTGGTCTTTTTTTTTTATACAATTTTGGTCATTTTTTTTTTTTTTTACAATTTTGGTCATTTTTTTTGTTACAATTTTGGTCATTTTTTTTGCTGTGCACTAATATCAATTGTGCTGCATTATTTTAGATATTCTCCCATATTTCCTGATGCAGCAGACTGGGATCTGAGAAACTCATGCCGCGTACACACGTTCGGATTTTCCAACAATAAAATCCTTGGATTTATTTCCGACGGATGTTGGCTCAAACTTGCATACACACGGTCGCACAAATCTTGTCGGAAATTCCGAACGTACAAGAGCCGAGAAAAATTAAGCTCAATAGCCAGTGCGGCTCTTCTGCTTGATTTCCGAGCATGCGTGGAATGTTGTGCGTCGGAATTGTGTACACACGATCGGAAATTTCTGACAACAGATTGTCCGATGGAGCCTACACACAGTTGGAATTTCCCACAACAAGCGCACATCGAACATTTGTTGTCGGAAATTCCGATCGTCTGTACGTGGCAATACTGTGTTTATCAGCTGAGGTTGTATGCTTTTGTTCAGCATTATAAGAATCTATTATTATTATTATTTTTTATTATTATTATTATTTTTTTATTATTCATTCTTTTGAAAATATGTACATATTTAGACTCTGGTGCAATAATGTTAATTTTCGCGTCACCATTTTCGATAGGGATCTGAGAATTGCATCGAACGCTATCCCCATCTATGTTTAATCAGCTGCGGTTGAATGAATAGAACATCTTGTAAAGCATTATAAGAATATTTTATTATTATTTTTATATTTTTTTTATTTTATTTAAAAAATATGTATAGATTTAAATTTGTGTTCACGAAGTTCAGTTATGTTAGAAGTTCAGTATTATAAGAATATTTTTTGTTACAACCAAAAAACGTAAATGTATTTTATTGGGATTTTATGTGATAGACCAACACAAAGTGGCTCATAATTGTGAAGTGGAAGGAAAATTATATTTACAAATAAATATGTGAAAAGTGTGGGGTACATTTGTATTCAGCCCCCTTTACTCTGATGCCCTTAACTACAATCTAGTGGAACCAATTGCCTTCAGAAGTCTCCTAATTAGTAAACAGAGTCCACCAGTGTGCAGATTAATCTCAATATAAATACAGCTGTTCTGTGAAGCCCTCAGAGGTTTGTTAGAGAACCTTAGTGAACAAACAGCATCATGAAGGCCAGGGAACACACCAGAAAGGTCAGGGATAAAGTTGTGGAGAAGTATAAAGCGGGGTTAGGTTATAAAATAATACCCCAAGCTTTGAACATCTCACGGAGCTCTGTTCAATCCATCATCCGAAAATGGAAAGAGTATGGCACAACTGCAAACCTACCAAGACATGGCCGTCCACCTAAACTGACCGGCCGGGCAAGGAGAGCATTCATCAGAGAAGAGCCAAGAGGTCCATGGTAACTCTGGAGGAGCTGCAGAGATCCACAGCTCAGGTGCGAGAATCTGTCCACAGGACAACTATTAGTCGTGTTCTCCACAAATCTGACCTTTATGGAAGAGTCTTTTTGGGGATGTCTCTACCAGCTTTGCACATCTAGAGAGGGACATTTTTGCCCATTCATCTTCTTTGCAAAATATCTCAATCTCTGTCAGATTGGATGGAGAGCGTCTGTGAACAGCAATCTTCAAGTCTTGTCACAGATTCTCAATTGGATTTAGGTCTGGACCATTCTAACACATGGTTAGGTGTTTTAGGTGGATGACCATGTCTTGGTAGGTTTGCAGTTGTGCCATACTCTTTCCATTTTCGGACGGTGGATTGAACAGAGCTCCGTGAGATGTTCAAAGCTTGAAATTCTTTACATTTCTCCACAACTTTATTCCTGACCTGTCTGGTGCGTTCCTCGGCCTTCATGATGCTGTTTGTTCACAGCATCATTGTTTATTTTTTTTACACGGTTGATTCG
This sequence comes from Lithobates septentrionalis, assembly GCA_037952835.1. Lineage (NCBI taxonomy): Eukaryota > Metazoa > Chordata > Amphibia > Anura > Ranidae > Lithobates > Lithobates septentrionalis. The sequence continues at coordinate 879,612 of JBBDGP010002109.1, forward strand.
CTGCATTTAGGATGGGTTCACATCTAAAGGTGCGACTGTGTGTGTGTTTCGGCCCTACCTCCTGGTCGTGTGTAAAGCAGCCCCATTCATTTCAGCAAGCTGCCCTATGTGCGAGAAATGTGGAAAAGAAGTCCCTGGCACTTTTCTAAAAATGCACCGCACTGGGCATGTGCAAAACGAATACATTTCATTATTAACATAAATTTGTTTAGTTAAATTCATTTAATTTGTTTTGTTTATTCAAGTTCAAATCGATTTGAATTTTATGAATTCGGTCAAATTGAACTCAATTTGACCGAACTCGGAAAATTTCAATCAATCTGAATTCAAATTCCACGCAAAATCGTATTTATTCTATTCAAAATTTGCATTTTGGAAGATGGTTATATTCTTTCTATTCCATTCTATTCTATTGTTTTTTTCTTTTCTATGCTTATCTTTTCTATTATATTCTATCCTTTTCTATTCTATTCTAATTCAAATGTATTCTATTTGAAATTCAAATATCGGAAGATGGTTAAGTTCTTCCTATTTTATTCTATTCTATTGTTTTTTTCTCTATTCTATTCTATTTTTTTCTATTCTATTCTAATCTATTCAAATTTGAATTTATTCTATTCCAAATTAGAATTTCGGAAGAAGTTTCTATTCTTTTTATTTTATTCTATTCTATTGTTTTTTTTTTCCTATTCTATTCTAATTTTTTCTATTCTATTCTAATATATTCTTTTCTATTCTATTCAAATTTGAATTTATTCTATTCCAAATTTGAATTTCGGAAGATGGTTATGTTCTATTTTATTCTATTCTATTGTTTTTTTATATTCTATTCTATTTTTTTCTATTCTATTCTAATCTAGTCTTTTCTATTCTATTCAAAATTTGAATTTCGGAAGAAGATTCTATTATTTCTATTTTATTCTATTCTATTTTTTTTCTATTCTATTCTTTTTTATTCTATTTGAATTCAAATTTCAGAAGATGGTTATATTCTTGTTATTCTATGCTATTATTTCATTTTCTTTTCTATTCAAATTTATTCTATTCAAAATTCAAATTCCGGAAGATGGTTATGTTCTATTTTATTCTATTCTATTGGGTTTTTTTTTATATTCTATTCTATTTTTTTTCTATTCTATTCAAATTTGAATTTATTCTAATCTAAATTTAAATTTTGGAAGACGTTTCTATTCTTTTTTTATTTTATTCTAGTCTATTGGGTTTTTTTTTAATTCTTTTTTTCTATTCTATTATTTTTTATTCTATTTGAATTCAAATGTATTCTATTTGAAATTTGAATTTCAGAAGATGGTTATATTCTATTTTATTCTATTATATATTTTTATTTTATTTTATTGTGTTCTTTTATTTTCTATTCTAGTTTGTTCTGTTGTACTCTATTTTTTTCTATTTTATTCTTTTATTTTCTATTCTATTATTTCTATTCTTTTATTTTCTATTCTATTCTTTTCTATTCTATTATCTTCTTTTCTATTCTACTCCTTTATTTTCTATTCTATTTTATTCTGAAAATGAAATTCTGATTTGATTAGAAAACTATTCAAATTCGATTTGAAAACTATTCGGATTCTATTTTTTTTTGCACACATTCAGTAGTTTGAACCTAGCCGTACACCTAACGGTCCTCAGGTTATTGCTGCCGTTACAATGTACTCCAATGTACTGGATGTAAGGCTAACCATATATATATGGCAAACTAACGCTACCACACCCGCGGGAAGGCAGAAATCGCCGCAAGCACAGCAGGAGAAGGGCGGCGAACAGGAAGGCGGCGATCATCGCAAGCACCCCCCACCCCACCGCCGCGTTAGACAGACTAGAAGGCGGTGGTGACCCTAGGCCACACCCCCCCACGCAGGAGACGGACCTTACCTTAGGAGGCAGGGGAAGGAAAGAGCCGGGGCCGTTGCTTCTCCTCACGGCTGATCAGGAAGTGTGTCCTGAGACCCGATTGGCCAGGGAGTCCTAAGACTTCATAATTGGCCGGGAGGAAAATCAGGAAGACAACAGTGAATATCAATTGGCTATTGTCACGCAACTGGGTGGGCTCGGGGCGCAGAGTACTGCGCCCCGAGCCCACCCAGTTGCGTGACAATAGCCAATTGATATTCACTGTTGTCTTCCTGATTTTCCTCCCGGCCAATTATGAAGTCTTAGGACTCCCTGGCCACCTTTTTTTGAAGCCAATTAGAGCCTCTGGCTCTAATCATGTGCTTCAAAAAAAAAAACCCATTGGAATCCATGCGTCTGGCGCCCTGCATTAGTAGATTAGGGGGGTGACGCCCCTGCCCCCCTTATGGATGGGCCGCCACTGGTGAGGACCCACATCAGTAAGAAGAACCGGCTGCGGGAAGGAACCGCTGAATCCAAGGCATTGGTGAGTACCGGATTTTTCAAAGTCAGCGGCTATAGTATGTGTTGAACTGGCCAGTAACACACCTCCTGCATTAGAGCACCCCCCCCCCCCACTCTGGAGGAATGAGAACAGGAGGCACAACAGACAGCAGTATTATCAGTCTGGTGGGAGGGGAGTGTTAAATGTATTAGCAGATTTAGATACACTAACAAACTGAAGCCGAGCTCCATGTAATACTTTATAAGGAATGCCGATAACCAGCAAATTTGTTTCCATGTGATCAGCTGTGATTGGACCTTTACCCCAATCTGTGATCAGCTACGTCTGAAGGACACAGCAATTACAGAGCTTGCCGGATGCGTGGCCTAGCGGGTGTGCAGGTGGCATGAATCTGTGAGGACGTCCATGGACGCCCGCCCAGAACTGAACAACTGTGCTGTAGCCGTCTTTTGGCTATAGCCTGGACAAGAAGTGAGTAATACTGCTTTAATAAGCATTAGCTGGAGTTGCACTTTCAATTTTTAGTGACTAATGTAAAGCCCATCTATATCTACGTTGTACAAATCCATACACTACTACGCTCTCCACTGACTGACCACGCTACGGTCCAAGGGTGGCTCTTCCATGTTGCTCTTCCAGTGAAGAGGTGAGTGTTAACCACTTGCCCCCCGCCCACTGTCATATGACGGCAGGGCGGTGCGGCTCTCGTTCTAGGTGGACGTCATATGACGGCAGGGCGGTGCGGCTCTCGTTCTAGGTGGACGTCATATGACGGCAGGGCGGTGTGGCTCTCGTTCTAGGTGGATGTCATATGACGGCAGGGCGGTGTGGCTCTCGTTCTAGGTGGACGTCGTATGACGGCAGGGCGGTGCGGCTCTCGTTCTAGGTGGACGTCATATGACGGCCTCCCAGAACGACAGCTCTCGCGCGCACCAGGGGGCACGCAGCGCGGCGATCGTGGCCGTGCCGTGTTGCTAGGACCGATCGCGTCTCTTTAACTGTTTGATCGGCTGACAGAGTGTGAGGAGAGGAGGGCCGATCAGCGGCATCTCCTCACAGAGGACATCTAGGAATGTAATCAGGGCACTGATCATCAGTGCTCTGATTACAATTAAGTGCCCACCAGTGCCAGCAATGCCACTGCCAGCAATCAGTGCCAACCAGTGCCCACAATTGGCACTAATCTGTGTCCACAAGTGCCAGCAATCAGTGCCCACAACTGCCATAAATCAGTGGCCATCAGTGATGCCAGTCAGTGCTGGCTATCAGTGCTGCCCATCAATGCCCATCACTGCTGCCCATCAATGCGCATCACTGCTGCCCATCAATGCCGCCCATCAATGCCCATCAGTGCCCATCAATGCCCATCACTGCTGCCCATCAATGCTCATCACTTCTGCCCATCAATGCCACCCATCACTGCCCATTAGTGCCCATCAATGCTCATCACTGCTGCCCATCAATGCCACCCATCAATGCCTATCAGTGCCGCCCATCAGTGCCGTCTATCTGTGCCCACCAGTGCCGCCTACCTGTGCCCACCAGTGCCGCCCATCAGTGCCGTCTATCTGTGCCCACCAGTGCCGCCTACCTGTGCCCACCAGTGCCGCCTATCTGCGCCGCCTATCTGTGCCCACCAGTGCCGCCTATCTGCGCCCACCAGTGCTGCCTATCTGTGCCCAGTGCCCACCAGTGCCACCCATCAGTGCCACCTATCAGTGCCACATATCAGTGCCACCTATCAGTGCCCAAAAGTTCGGCATATTCATATCTCCTCATCAGTGCCACCTAATCAGTGCCCATAAGTGCCGCCTCATCAGTGCCCCTCAGTGCAGCCTATCAGTGCCCATCAGTGCTGCCTCATCAGCGCCCATCAATGAAGGAGAAAAATTATTTACAAAATTTACTGACAGAAACTAAGAAAAAGTTATCTTTTTTTCCCAAATTTTTGGTCTTTTTTTTTTTTTTAGGAAAAAATAAAAAACCCAGGAGTGATGAAATACCACCAAAAGAAAGCTCTATTTGTGTGAAGAAAATGATACAATTTTCACATGGTTACAGTGTCAAAGTGTGACGGCGCTGAAAGCTGAAAATCGGCCCGGGCAGGAAGGGGGTGTAAGTGCCCGGTATTGAGGTGGTTAATGCTGATCACCAGGTGAAAATAAAGCGATAAAAGCCTAAAAAAAAATGCAGCCACCACATCCAATGACTGGTAAGACTACACTAGATGACATTTCTGGTTTTTGGATTTAGTTCCGCTTTAAGACCCGATCGGTATTTCCAGGGTTCCTACGTGGCGGATTAGACACACGGCGCTCTAAACTGTCATTCTGTTTCTAGAAGTCCACGAGGACGTCTTTATGCGATGTGTCACGGCGAGGCATTCATGCCCCCGTAGCACATGTTAAAGCAGATGTTTCAGGTAGTTAATCTGTGTTTAGCGGGCCGGGCGGCTCAGTGTCACGGATGTCCGCGGACGGCTCAGCGCAGTTTCCGTCAGGAGCCCCCCCCCCCACCCCCCCAGGCTGAGATTCGGAGTAATGCCAAGTGATACGTCTCCGGATTCTTCTCCGCTCACAAACACTTCGCAGAGCGCCAGCCTCAAACACGCAGCTAAACTAGGTTAACCTTTGCGCCAATCAGGATGCGATCAGCGGCGCTCGGAGAGTCTTTTTCTCCACTGGATTAGCAGATAAACCAATCGTGGAATACAATCTCCAAACAGGGGGAGATGGATAAAGAAGGAGAACGCCAAATTTTCAGATTACAGTTGTGCAAATACAAAATGATAATCGCATTGTTTGATGACAATGACCACCCGCTTCACATAATAGATATAGGTCAGGAGGATTTCTACATGGGGGGGGGGGGGGGAGGAGAATTTCGCTCTGCCAAGTTTTCAATGGTATTTATAGATCTGAACGATCGCTCCTGGCAGGTGGGATAGCTGAAAGGCGCATTTATCAGCAGAAATTGACATTTTCAAATACATTGCTACCCAATTTCCTCTCTGCTTATGTTTATTATTATTATACGAATAACAAATTAATAAATACATGTAAAATAAATAAAAATCATGAATAAAAAATAAATTAATTAATACTAAGTAACAATAAATACATAATAACCCCTTAAGTGGATGTAAACCCTCACATACAGTGGGGACGGAAAGTATTCAGACCCCCTTAAATTTTTCACATGTGATATTTCAGTTTTTCTTTTTTAATAAATCTGCAAAAATGTCAACAATTCTGTGTTTTTCTGTCAATATGGGGTGCTGTGTGTACATTAATGAGGAAAAAATGAACTTAAATGATTTTAGCAAATGGCTGCAATATAACAAAGAGTGAAAAATTTAAGGGGGTCTGAATACTTTCCGTCCCCACTGTATACCCAGCGAAGTGAACAGCCTCAGATAATACACAGAGATTAAATAAATCTCCCTACATAGGTTTTTCATGCACATCTGCTGTCTTCAGCTTTCTATATTCTTTAGATCAGGGGTAGGCAACCTTTTGAGCACAGTGTGCCGAAAATGTTTTCAAAGAAATTGAGCGTGCCGATTTTATAACACAAAAATGAAGGCCTCTTGAGCCCCATTTGCAAAGAGAGCCTTGACTGATGGGGGCATGGCCAGGTGCCCAGACAAGGTGGTTGATGGTCACCAATGATTGGTGGAAACATGGGTGATGGGATGGGTCTGAGCTGAGCTCAGAAAACGTTTGCCCCCAGGGATTTTTGGGAATTTTTGAAGAAGTGGATGGAAGAGCTGCCCTAACCCCCCCCCCCTTTTTTTTTCCTCCTTCATGGTATGTCACAGCTTTCTGCAGTTTCTTGACCTTGCCAGCATTTAAAGTTGCTGTAATGGGCTATGCCCTTCTATGCCCTTCTATGCCCTTCTATGCCCTTGATGAAAAAATTGGAAGTAGGCTGTCTGTCCAGCACTTATGGTAAGGACAGGCCCCCCTTTTGGAATCGCATGCTCACAGTACGACTATGATTGGCACTGGTTAAATGTGTTCACATGTTATGTGTTGCCCTTTCCAACCTAATGGTTGTAAGTGTTTTATTTAATGGGGTGAGGGGGCAAGGGTGGTGCGGGTTTTTGATCCCATTATGTTACATTTCATTTGTACCTAGGCCCATTGCGCCTCAACAGTCATGTCAACTTCGCACTCTCAATCACGAAAGGATTTTTTTATAAAGTAAATGCTGTAAACTACTTGAGTAGTAGTGAGAAATTAACATCCTGCACTCTCACGCCCCAGATCAGCCCCAATTCCTGCAACTTCACCCTTCAGATAATCCCCAATTCATGCACCTTCACACCTCAGATCACTATCCCACCACTGAAGCCCCCTGCTCATCTGCCCCACCAATGTAAACCCCTTGCACATCTGCCCCACCACTGTAACCACCTGCCCATCTTCCCCACCACTGTAACCTCCTGCACATCTGCCCCACCACTGTAACCACCTGCCCATCTTCCCCACCACTGTAACCTCCTGCGTACGACAAGCCGAGAACAATGAAGTTCAATGGCCAGTGCGGATCTTCTGCTTGATTCCAAGCATGCGTGGAATTTTGTGCGTTGGAATTGTGTACACACGATCAGAATTTCCGACAATGGATCTTGTTGTCGGAAAATTTGAGAACCAGCTCTCAAATTTTTGTTGTCAGAAATTCCGAAAACAAATGTCCGATGGAGCTTACACGCGGTCGGAATTTCCGACAACAAGCTCACATCGAACATTTGTTGTCGGAAATTCCGACCGTGTGTACGCGGCATAACAGCGCAGCACCAACACTGTTTGATATCCACTTTAATTAACATTCTGTAGGCAACCTGCCCAAAAGCAACTTTTACAAAGACGAACTTGCAATGGGTCAGAGTAACTCCAAAACTGCAGCTCTTAGGGGGGGGGGGGGTCTGTACTAATAGAGTCCTGGGGGGTCTGTACTAATGGGGGGGTTGTCCTGGGGGGTCTGTACTGATAGAGGGAGGTTTGTCCCTGGGGGTCTGTACTAATGGAGGGGAGGGGTTTGTCCTGGGGGGTCTTTACTAATGCGGGGGGGGTTGTCCTGGGGGGGTCTGTACTAATTGGGGGGTTGTCCTGGGGGGTCTGTACTAATGGAGGGGGAGTTGTCCTGGGGGGTCTGTACTAATGGAGGGGAGGGGTTTGTCCTGGGGGGTCTGTACTAATGGAGGGGGGGGTTGTCCTGGTGGGGGTCTACTAATGGAGGGGGGGTGGTTTGTCCTGGGGGGGTCTATACTGATGAAGGGGGGGTCTGTACTGAGAGAGGGGTTTATACTTAAAGGGGGGCCTGCACTGACGAGGGGGGTCTATACTTAGTGGAGGGGGTCTGTACTGAGGGGCCACTAAAGTTGGTTGAAGGGGGGTGACACCATGTTATACCGCACCTGGTGACACCAACCCTAGTGACGTCACTGCAGCTGCAGGCTCTTCTTTCGCCCCTTCCCCTCCCTCTCCCTCTCCTCCGCACGTGCACTGCTATACTAGTGAGCGGCGCTGGCCAGCACAGCCTCCCACTATGTTTCTTCCCCCGCCTTCATATCAGCCAGGGAAAAAATAGAATAGAAAAAGGAGCATAGAAGAGGATTGTGGGACATGTAGTCCCGAGGACTGGCAGCCCCACTGTAACACGGAAACTGCAGCCCACACAGCATGCTCAGCTGAATGGGAGAGAGAGAGAGAGAAAGCCCGGAAAAGCTTTCAGGGAAGTACACCCTGGACTCCAGAGGGAGAGGACAGTGCTGAGGGAACACCATCAGAGAGGAAACCCCACTGCCCTGCGCCACCAGAGGGAAAGACACACAGCCTAGCGCCATCCCTGGCAGAGAAAGGAATGGAGTCACTGCCAGAATACAGATCTGGGTGCTACCCAGCGCAGTCGCCACGGGCAATTCAGAGTGAGCTGACTGCTGATCAGAGGAACCATCGCTGGGTCAGGTGAGAGGGCCGATCGGCCATTATCTACTAACGTCCATAGGAACTGCAGTCTCTGACCATCTCCTGTATTATATCTGCAGTCTCTGACCATCTCTTGTATAATGTCTGCAGTCTCTGACCTTCTCTTGTATCATGACTTCAGTCTTTGACCTTCTGTTGTATCATGTCTGCAGTCTCTGACCATCTCCTGTATCATGTCTGCAGTCTCTGACCTTCTCTTGTATCATGTCTTCAGTCTCTGACCTTCTCTTGTATCATGTCTGCAGTCTCTGACCATCTCTTGTATCATGTCTGCAGTCTCTGACCATCTCTTGCATCATGTCTGCAATCTCTGACCATCTCCTGTATCATGTCTGCAGTCTCTGACCATCTCTTGTATCATGTCTGCAGTCTCTGACCATCTCTTGTATCATATCTGCTGTCTCTGACCATCTCTTGTATCATGTCTGCAATCTCTGACCAGCTTCTGTACCATGTCTGCAGTGTCTGACTGTCTCTTGTATCATGTCTACAGTCTCTGACCATCTATTCTATCTTGTCTGTAGTCTTTGACCATCTCCTGTATTATGTCTGCAGTCTCTGACCGTCTCCTGTACTATGTCTGCAGTCTCTGACTGTCTCTTGTATCGTGTCTACAGTCTCTGATCATCTCCTGTACCATGTCTGCAGTCTCTGATCATCTCCTGTACCATGTCTGCAGTCTCTGACTGTCTCTTCTATCATGTCTACAGTCTCTGATCATCTCCTGTACTATGTCTGCAGTCTCTGACTGTCTCTTGTATCATGTCTACAGTCTCTGATCATCTCCTGTACTATCTCTGCAGTCTCTGATCATCTCCTGTACCATGTCTGCAGTCTCTGACCATCTTCTGTACTATGTCTGCAGTCTCTGACTGTCTCTTGTATCATGTCTACAGTCTCTGATCATCTCCTGTACCATGTCTGCAGTCTCTGATCATCTCCTGTACCATGTCTGCAGTCTCTGATCATCTCCTGTACTATGTCTGCAGTCTCTGACCATCTCTTGTATCATGTCTGCAATCTCTGACCAGCTTCTGTACCATGTCTGCAGTCTCTGATCATCTCCTGTACTATGTCTGCAGTCTCTGACTGTCTCTTGTATCATGTCTACAGTCTCTGATCATCTCCTGTACCATGTCTGCAGTCTCTGATCATCTCCTGTACCATGTCTGCAGTCTCTGATCATCTCCTGTACTATGTCTGCAGTCTCTGACCATCTCTTGTATCATGTCTGCAATCTCTGACCAGCTTCTGTACCATGTCTGCAGTGTCTGACTGTCTCTTGTATCATGTCTGCAGTCTCTGACCATCTATTCTATCTTGTCTGTAGTCTCCTACCATCTCCTGTATTATGTCTGCAGTCTCTGACCATCTCTTGTATCATGTTGGCAGTCTCTGACCATCTCCTGTACTATATCTACAGTCTCTGACCATCTCCTGTACCATGTCTGCAGTCTCTGACCATCTCCTGTACTATGTCTGCAGTCTCTGACTATCTCTTGTATCATGTCTGCAGTCTCTGACCATCTCCTGTAATATGTCTGCAGTCTCTGACCATCTCCTGTACTATGTCTGCAGTCTCTGACCATCTCCTGTACCATGTCTGCAGTCTCTGATCATCTCCTGTACTATGTCTACAGTCTCTGATCATCTCCTGTACCATGTCTGCAGTCTCTGATCATCTCCTGTACTATGTCTGCAGTCTCTGACCATCTCCTGTACCATGTCTGCAGTCTCTGATCATCTCCTGTACTATGTCTGCAGTCTCTGATCATCTCCTGTACTATGTCTGCAGTTTCTGACTGTCTCTTGTATCATGTCTACAGTCTCTGACCATCTCCTGTACTATGTATGCAGTCTCTGACCATCTCCTGTACTATGTCTGCAGTCTCTGATCATCTCCTGTACCATGTCTGCAGTCTCTGATCATCTCCTGTACAATGTCTACAGTCTCTGATCATCTCCTGTACCATGTCTGCAGTCTCTGATTATCTCCTGTATTATGTCTGCAGTCTCTGATCATCTCCTGTACCATGTCTGCAGTCTCTGATCATCCTCTGTAGTATGTCTGCAGTCTCTGATCATCTCCTGTATTATGTCTGCAGTCTCTGACCATCTCCTGTACTATGTCTGCAGTCTCTGACCATCTCCTGTACTATGTCTGCAGTCTCTGATCATCTCCTGTACTATGTCTGCAGTCTCTGATCATCTCCTGTATCATGTCTGCAGTCTCTGACCATCTCTTGTATCATGTCTGCAGTCTTTGACCGTATCCTGTATTATGTCTTGGGACTCTTTCTAACAGAAGCCCTCTCTGTGTGCATCAGAGAGACTCCCCTCCAGGTCTCATTAGTGTTCTCTCTTCCTGTATTTTCTTTATTGTTAAGAGATCATGGGAGGATTTCAGGGTAACAAAGACTTCTTAGGGGAGCAGCTCTGTATTTGAGTCATTGCCATAGAATCATTTGTAAAGGGGAGGAGTTGGTAAGATGACCACGCCCATGTGGGGGCACCAGAAATATTTCTGCACCCAGGCGTCTGTGACCCTAGGATCGGCCCTGATTAGAGCCTCTGGTTCTAATCAGGTGCTTAAAAAAATAACCCCCGCCGCTGTAATTCATTCACCCAGTGCCGCATGAATAGGGGGTGGCCGCGCCGGCCGTGTATAGATTCATGCTATGCATGAATCTATCCATTACCATATATGGGGGTGGAGTAGAGAGAGGGGCGCTCATAATGGACAGGCCGCCACTGTTCAGCAGGACCAACCAAAGGTGGCCCAACCAAGGAGAACTGGTTACATGGTCATGGGCGGCAAAGAGTCACTGATGGACATGAGGAGCGAAGGTTGCTCCATGTAGTCCAATCCAATAGCTACTGGAGATCAAATTGCTGAAAACATCAACAATTGTTCTGCTAGAAAGGTGTCAGAATACACAGAGCATCACAGTTGTGTAGCCGCAGACAGGTCAGGGTGCCCATGCTGCCCCATGTTCACAACCAAAAGTCAACCAAAGTTCACAACCAATGGGCACGTGAGCATCAGAACTGGGCCACAGAGCAATGGAAGAAGGTGGTCCGGTCTGATGAATTCAAGAATGCTTTGAGGAACCCAACATGTTTGAGGTGTTGACCTGGACTTCAAATTCTCCAGATATCAATCCTATCAAGCATCTGTGGGAGCAATGGAAAAAAAGGTGGCCTGGTCTGATGAATCATGTCTTCTTATACATCATGTGGATGACCGGGTGAGCGTGCATCACCCGGGGAAGAGATGGCACCAGGATGCACCATGGGAAGAAGGCAAGACGGTGGAGGCAGTGCGATGCTTTGTCTAGTGGAGTCCATGCCACGAAAGGGCCTACTCAATATTAGGTGGGTGGTCATAATGTTATGGCTGATCAGTGTGTGTCTCCAGCTCACCACGGATCTCTGAGAAATCGCCTGAACGTTTATATAGATGATCTTCTAAATAAGGAGCAACGGGACCCCTTCATCAGAGAGGTTACGTGGTGTTCATATGCCAGACGAAAGGTTCCTATGTGGCCCCAATAGGGTGTTGTGATGTGTGTTTACAACCCATTGCACCGTTTATTTTTTTTCTATTTTAACTTTATTGAAATGTCGCAAAAAGACACGTCATCCAGCATTGTGGACTGCGGCATGCTGTGACATACATTGCAGCCCAATGCACCTGGTATGAATGAGCTCTTATAACATGAAAGCCACTAAAGAACTAGGTTTCGTTTTTTTTTTGTTTTTTTTTTTTTATCATTTGACTTTATCCGTTTCAAATTCACATTTTGAGCTTATTTTTATTCGCACTTTGCTTGTCTCAAGGCTTCTGACAGTACAAGGAAATTCTTCAAAGTCGACCTTTTTTGACAATCGCGCTGAAGCTGAAATTACCTGCAGCACCAATTAATTGGGGATTGAGTGACTGACGACCACGGCCTCCACCATCCTGATCTGAACTTTGCTGGAAATACATTTTGCTGTAAATTTTGGTGTAGCATAAGTAATCAAACCAAGATTTTTTTTTCTTTTGTTGTTAAAAGTTACCCGTGTCCAGTTTAACCACTTGCCGACCAGCCGCCGTCATTATACCGCGGCAGGTCGGCATGATCCCGCGAGCTGTCGTAGCTATACGTCGGCTCCTTTAAGCGGGATAGCAGGCGCGCCACCGGAGGCGCAGGGCACGCACCCGCTGCACTGCGGGGGGTGCCGATGCTCGTGGCCGACGGTCGCGATGACCGCCGGCCACGAGCGATCGTGGGCACGAGAGGCAGAACAGGGACGTGTGTTGTGTGTGTGTAAACACACAAATCCCTGTTCTGTTCTGTGAGGAGAGACAGATCGTGAGCTCCTAATAGCTAGGAACCACGATCTGTCATTTCCTCTAGGTCAGACCCCTCCCCCCTACAGTTAGAAACACACTTAACCTCGTGATCGCCCCCTAGTGTTAACCCCTTCCCTGCCAGTGACATTTATACAGTAATCAGTGCATTTTTATAGCACTGATCACTGTATAAATGGTCCCAAAAATGTGTCAAAAGTGTCCGATGTGTCCGCCATGTTGCAGTCCCGATAAAAATCGCAGATCGCCTAGTAAAAAAAATAAAATAAAATAATAAAAATGCTATAAATCTATCCCCTATATTGTAGACGCTATAACTTTTGCGCAAACCAATCAATATACGCCTATTGTGATTTTTATTACCAAAAATATGTAGAAAAATACATATCGGCCTAAACTGAGAAAAAAATTTGCTTTTGTTAAAAAAAAAAAAAAAAGGGGGATATTTATTATAGCAAAAAGTACAAAATATTATGGTTTTTTTTTTCAAAATTCTCGCTCTTTTTTTGTTTATAGCGCAAAAAATACAAACTGCAGAGGTGATCAAATACCACCAAAAGAAAGCTCTATTTGTGGGAAAAAAGGATGTCAATTTTGTTTGGGTATAGGGCTGCACGACCGCGCAATTGTCAGTTAAAGTGACGCAGTGCCGAATCACAAAAAAATGGCCCGGTCATTCAGCAACCAAATCTTCCCGGGCTGAAGTGGTTAAAGACCCTAAATGTATGTTCACGTATCTCGTAGCGCTATCTGGGAGCCTCAAAATACACCCAAGCACACACTGAATATAACCGAAGGTGTAACTTCAATTCTTAAAGTAGTAGTAAACCACACTTTTTATTTTCTTTTGAACCCTGCACAAGGTGCTAGTATGCATTGCATACTAGCACATTATGAAATACCTTAGAATGAAGCCCTCCAGCGGTGCGCTGTCACCGCTGACAGGACTTCCATCTTCACTCTGTCTTTTTTCTGGGTTCGAGTGCTCCAGCCGTCTGATTGGCGGAGCCGCGATGACATCATGTCACAGTTACACGTGGCACGGAGCTCTGACGGGACGTCACGGGGTATGCCGTCCCTTCAGAGCGCATGCGCCGGTGACTGCAGTGTAAATATCTCCTAAACAGTGCAAGTTTTGGGAGATATTCACTGTACCTACAGGTAAGCTTTATTATAGGCTTACCTGTAGGTATGAGTCAAAAAGAAAACGCTACAACCACTTTAATCATATCTGCCTGGTTTACATGCCTGCCTAAGGATTAGAATTACATATGTAGCACCCTCTAGTGTGCAACTAGTGTAGGTAAAATTATGTTATGACTCATGGTAGCTATGTGAGCCTGTAATTAGGTCGGGTTACTGCAGGTCAGACTGGATGGCTCTACAGTTCAGGTCTCCAGTACCTCCCCCTGGATCTAGAAGCTTGGAGAAGCTTCTGGAAGTTAGTGGGCGGAGGCCAGGTGGTCTTTATCTGCATACTTGAGGGAATCTTGCCAGTCCCCAGGCAGAGGTTCTGGCAGGCTGGCTGGGTCAGCCATTAAATATGGTGGAGGCTGGCCAGTAGGGAAGTTGGGTGGAAGATTATGTGCTGAGGTTGCTGTTGTGTGGCCTGGGAGGGGACCCCTGGAGCTGGAGGAGGCTTTGCCTCCAGGCTGGGAGCTGAGGAAAGGAAGGAGCAGAAGCCTAAAAGAGGAATCTCCATTACCTTTGAAGATCCAGACTGGCATTCGGAAGATCTGATCAGTTGGAGGCCTAAACAAAGACTTGCAACAATGCGTTGATGGGGGAACCAAACGATTTTACTTTCCTGCAACCTGTAATTGCAGGAAAGAAAATTGTATCATTTATGGCTTGATTTACTAAACCGCAGCAGAGAAAGATCAGGTCTGTCTTCCTGCCAGACAAGGTTGAGCTGCATTGTGTAAGCCCAGCATGGAAAAAGCACAGATTCAACCATCTGTAATCTACAGTGCAGTCGGAGGGTATCAACAGTGCTTCACTTTTTCCACATTTTGTTACGTTACAGCCTTATTCCAAAATTGATTAAATTCATTATTTTCCTCAAAATTCTACAAACAATACCCCCTAATGACAACGTGAAAGAAGTTTATTTCAAACCTTTGTAAATTTATTAAAAATAAAAATAAAAAATCCCATGTACATAAGTATTCACAGCCTTTGCCATGACACTCAAAATTGAGCTCAGGTTCGTCCTGTCTCCACTGATCATCCTTGAGATGTTTCTACAACTTGATTGGAGTCCACCTGTGCTAAATTCAGTTGATTTGGAAAGGCACACACCTGTCTATATAAGATCCCACAGTTAACAGTGCATGTCAGAGCACAAACCAAGCCATGAAGTCCAAGGAATTACCTGTAGACTCCGGAGACAGGATTGTATGGAAGTACAGATCTGGGGAAGGGTACATAAAAATTTCTGCAGCATTGAAGGTCTTAATGAGCACAGTGGCCTCCATCATCCGTAAATGGAAGACGTTTGGAACCACCAGAGCGGGCCCCCTGCTGGCCAAACTGAGCGATCGGGGGAGAAGGGCCTTAGTCAGGGAGGTGACCAAGAACCAGATGGTCACTCTGACAGAGCTCCAGTGTTTCTCTGTGGAGAGAGGAGAACCTTACAGAAGAACAACCATCTCTACGGCACTCCACCAATCAGGCCTGTATGGTAGAGTGGCCAGACGGAAATCACTCCTCAGTAAAAGGCACATGACAGCCCGCCTGGAGTTTGACAATAAGGCACCTGAAGGACTCTCAGACCATGAGAGACAAAATTCTCTGGTCTGATGAAACAAAGATTGAACTTTTTGGCCTGAATTGCAAGAGTCATGTCTGGAGGAAACCAGGCACTGCCCATCACCTGGCCAATACAATCCCTACAGTGAAGCATGGTGGTGGCAGCATCATGCTGTGGGGATGTTTTTTCAGCGGCAGGAACTGGGAGACTAGTCAGGATCGAGGGAAGGATGAATGCAGCAATGTACAGAGACATCCTTGATGAAAACAAGCTCCAGAGCGCTCTGGACCTCGGACTGGGGCGAAGGTTTGTGTTCCAACAGGGCAACAACCCTAAGCACACAGAGAAGATAACAACGGGACAACTCTGTGAATCTCCTTGAGTGGCCCAGCCAGAGCCCAGACTTGAACCCGACTGAACATCTCTGGAGAGATCTGAAAATGCTTGTGCACCGACGCTCCCCATCCAACCTGATGGAGCTTGAGAGGTCCTGCAAAGAATAATAGGAGAAACTGCCCAAAAATAGGTGTGCCAAGCTTGTAGCCTCATACTCAAAAAAAACCTGAGGCTGTAATTGGTGCCAAAGGTGCTTCACCAAAGTATTGAGGAAAGGCTGAATTTTGAGTGTCAATGTTGAGGATCAATTTTGAGTGTCATGGCAAAGGCTGTGAATACTTATGTACATGGGATTTTTTTTTATTTTTTTTATTTTTAATAAACTTGCAAAGATTTCAAACAAACTTCTTTCACGTTGTCATTATGGGGTATTGTTTGTTTGTATAATTTTGAGAAAAATAATGAATTTAATCAATTTTGGAATAAGGCTGTAACATAACAAAATGTGGGAAAAGTGAAGCGCTGTGAATACTTTCCGGGTGCACTGTAGTTCCCAATACCGAACCTTAACCCTTAAAACCCTACATTTCCCCAATCTACCGTTTATGTTACCGAAAGCTTCCTCTCCTTGTCCTAAGATCTACCTGTGGCCAGCTATGTGGATCCTTATTCCAGGTCAGAGACTCGGTAAAAGTGCTGAAACCCAGAGAGAGCCAGGCAAGTAGCATTTTGAGAAGGAGGTCAACAATAGGAGCCTTCTCATATATCTCTCATGACAGGTATACTGTAAAGACGGCACGTAGTGCACGAATGAGAGAAAACAGGGATGACGCACTCCCGGGATTTAAAAATCAAACATTCTCCGCGTTACACCAATTTAAGCAATTCCTGGAGACCAGAAATATGCCATTATGAAAATATGAGAAAACCACAATATTTACGCAGACTCTTTACAGCAAATTGAAGCTCCTCAGGAAACATAAATTAACCATCCGATCGTGACCTCGCCTGTCTTCTCATTAAAGAAATGTTTACGTGCGGATTGTGCGAGGACAGGCGCCAAGTGGGAGCGCAAAGCCCTTGCCAGTGGTTTTTAAAGAGTACCTGTCATTTACAGGCAGGCTGACGTGATGTTTTTTTTTTTTGCTGAAATTATATTCTAAACTGTCAGATCGCTGTAAAAGGCAAATATGATTGAAGCCCCTACTAAAGAGAAGTTATACTGGTTTTGGATTGGCTGCACTGGTAATGATTGCACTGATTATTAGTGCAGATCTCCCCCCCTGTGCTGTCAGCAAGAATAGAGGAGTGCCGATAACCGGCACTTCCTTTTTACACTGTGATCAGCTGTGATTGGACACAGCTGATCACATGGTAAAGAGCCTACATCATAGTCTCTTTACTAAAGCTCTTGGAAAAACTCCTCAGCTTCAGCTGCCCACAGTTAACATGGCTGCAGCCAGACTCAATGGAGGGAGATTTCTGCAGCATATTTGGTAAGTACAGAATCCCAGTATATATAAAATAATATGCAAAGTGGTTGGAGGGAAGCTTCAGGATGGCAAAGATGTTTTTTTTTTTTTTTATTACAAATTATGTGAGCAGACTGCAGTTCCTCTTTAAGTGATCTCCAGGCCTAAAACGATTTATTTTTTAAACAGACAAAAAATCGGAAAGGATTAGGAAATTGCAGATCGGGAGTCCTGACTTCACTTTGTTCAGTTCCGCATGTTTGTTTGGATCCGCATGTTGGTTCTGGCTCAGTGACCCGGAGAGCACTAAAGCCTCGTACGCACGATCGGATTGTTGGCCAACAAAACCGCGGACTTTTGTCCGAAGGGCGTTGGCCCAAACTTGTTCTTGTCTACAAACGGCAAGGAATTGTCGGCCAACAAACACGAACGTAGTGACGTACTACGTGGTTTTTCAGCTCTTTAGCGCCACCCTTTTGGGCTCCTTCTGCTAATTTCGTGTTAGTAGGAGTTTGGTGAGTGTTGATTCGCGCTTTTCATTTCGCGCTTTTCATTTTGCGCTTTTCAGTCCGTTTTTGAACGGCCGTTCGTCAACCAGGAGGAGATAATGCATACCTCCCAACTGTCCCTGATTTGGAGGGACTGTCCCTGATTTGGAGCAATGTCCCTCTGTCCCTCTTTCCTCCTCATTTGTCCCTCATTTTGGTCTGATCTATATAGATGTATATAAAATGCACTTTTTATCTATCAGAAAGTGTTTCCCAGTGCTAAACCTTTCATCTGATTTCTAAATTGCTGCATTTGTAAATTCCAAAAGCCAATATAAAGGAATAGTAGTGGTAAAAAAAAAAAGCACTTGTGGGTTTAACCAATCTTGTTTTTTTGTACAATTCTCTTTTAAGGGGGTGTGGCAGGGGGCGTGTCCTATGCCTGCATACTTTTGCTGATAGGTGTCCCTCATTCCCATCTCAAAAAGTTGGGAGGTATGATAATGTGTTATCTATTATTGGCCTTGGGAGTTATTGCTTTGACATTATTTTTTTGGTTGAATAATAATGATTTGATTTGGTATATTTTCTATATTTTTGGATGCATAGAACGCACTTTTTGGTTACGTTCTATTGGCAGATAACATGTCTAATTTTATTTGTTTTCTTTTTTTAAATGCACAATAAAAAAATTGTGTAGAATAATACTTGGCTACGTGTTTTACTTCAAATGACAGTTTGGGAGTCGGCAGTTACATTTTAAAAAATACAATGTAAAATTGACAAGGGACACCAACATAGTTGTATCTTTGATCTTAAAAACTACGGGAAAATGGTGTTGTGGTCACTTGCCCAAAAAAATAAAAAAATAAAAAACGTAATAATATTACTCTTGCTATCACTAGAAAAAAAAAAAAAAGCCTTTGAAAACTTGTTTGCAATAACTCCATCAGTATCACCAGCAAAGCAGCTTCATTATTATCCCATTAAAGAAGAAGAGAATTGCGCGCTGCATTTCGAGATTTCATAATTTGCCGCGTCACGAATGTTAGTTCTCCATTACGAACGCTAGTTTACAAGACCGACCGCTTCCGGCTCGTCCTTGCTTCCGAGCATGCATGTTTGTACTTTGGGCTTTTGTCTGCCGGACTTGTGTGCGCACGCTCGGAAAATCCGACAACACCCATTTGTTCGCGGAAAATTTAAAAACCTGCCATCCAACATTTGTTGGCGGAAAGTTGGCCAACAATTGTCCGTTTCCGCCAACAGCCTGTCATCACACAATTCCCCTCGAAAAGTCAGATCGTGTGTATGCGGCTTTAGACCAGAGGCAGTCAGGCAACTATCATATTCACTCTTCGATGGAAGGCTCCGTATTTTTCTCAGCACTGGTTCCCTTTAAATCCTTAGCGGCGCCTTTGTGAGCCTCTTAGCCATCATTTCTAATCGGTAATGCGAGAGCCCCGGGGAACAGACATATTGATGTATCACTTCAACTTCCTGAACACATCCAATCATTTATATGAAAGGTTAAGAGGCTGTTTCATTACTGCCATGTGTCCGTGTAGGATTCATCAATTCTTGGACAGGAAGAAACAACTTAAATCTTCAGTGAATGAGGCTAATTCAGAGGATGTTGGTAAACTACCCGGCAGCTTTATTGAACTGTTGAAAAACAAGGAATACAAAGCATTTTTATGTAACACCAAGCTATGACTTATAGGGCGTACACACGGTCGGACTTTGTTCGGACATTCCGACAACAAAATCCTAGGATTTTTTTCGACGGATGTTGGCTCAAACTTGTCTTGCATACACACGGTCACACAACGTTGTCGGAAAATTCGATCGTTCTGAACGCGGTGACATAAAACAAGTACGTCGGAACTATAAACGGGGCAGTGGCCAATAGCTTTCATCTCTTTATTTATTCTGAGCATGCGTGGCACTTTGTGCGTCGGATTTGTGTACACACGATCGGAATTTCCGACAACGGATTTTGTTGTCAGAAAATTTTATAGCCTGCTCTCAAACTTTGTGTGTCGGAAAATCCGATGGAAAATGTGTGATGGAGCCAACACATGGTCGGAATTTCCGACAACAAGGTCCTATCACACATTTTCCATTGGAAAATCCAACCGTGTGTACGGGGCATGACAGTGGTTGTAAACCTCAGACATGAAATATGAACAAAGCATATCCCTCTATAGTGTGTGCCTGTCTCAATCTAGAGCATGACTCATTTCTGTCTGCTGCTTTGTCCCTCTGCTATCAGCATGATTCACTTCTGACAAGTTTTCCTGACACCAAGAGAAAAAAGGTGGACAGTGGAGGGCACTTCAGCACACTTCCTGTGATTGAAAGGCTGATTGGCCCTTTACCCCGATCCTGTGATCAGCTGTGTCCTTGGAACTCATCGATCACAAAGCGCGCCGCCTGGCAATGTACGCCTGTGCTGTAGCCATCATTCGGCAACAGGTTAAGAACTGTCAAACAGCAGAGCAGGCATTCAGGGGTTAGCCTTTCTTGCGGGCAAAGCATTTTCCTGGTGCCTCCATGGCAGCATACCTGTGACAAGCTTCGCCTTGGCTCCTCCCTCAGGACTAGTGAATATCATAAAAGAAACGGTTAGCACAACCCCTAGCATTCCCCTTTTTTTCCTCATACCTCATGGCAGTGAACATCGATCGAACGTCCTTACCTTCTGCATTCGGCAGCTTCCGTCCGGGTTCAGCCTCTCCCAGATGCAGTCCCTTCTCTTGGGCAGCTAAATGCACTTATAAGGATGGGAGTCCCTTCTGTAGGGTCTTTTGGGACAAGCAGTTTGTCTCTTAACCAAGAGCTTCATCTGCAGTACTGTTTTAGGCGCTTGCTCTGGCGTGGCAAACAGAGGTAG
Organism: Lithobates septentrionalis; assembly: GCA_037952835.1. Taxonomy (NCBI): domain Eukaryota; kingdom Metazoa; phylum Chordata; class Amphibia; order Anura; family Ranidae; genus Lithobates; species Lithobates septentrionalis. The sequence goes on from JBBDGP010002109.1 coordinate 900,283, forward strand.
CAGCTATTTTCTTTTTTCTTTTCTCTCTCCCCAGGTTCCTTTTGAATATTCTGTCTTTCCTCGTTTCTCCTGCTCCTTTCCCTGTGTAAGACCCTCCTCCTGTGTACTCCCGTAACCCCCATAGTCTCCTTAGGAGCGGCACGCGCTGCGCACCGGTTTCTTTACTGTTCCTGGCGTCTTCCGCTGTGCTCTGTGCAAACGCCGGCGGCCAAGACTTCCAGGTCCTGGGGTCGCCGGTCGGCACGTGCGCAGTGATCCCTGAGGCCACGGCAGCCATTTTGGGGAAGGGCAAGACTTGCACCTTTTTGCCCTCATGTACTGAAGTTAAGGCAGAGGCGTTTCCTCTGTCTCAGCCCATGTAAAAAAAGGGCCTATGTCCAGGTAAGTGTACGTCCATGTAAATAAAAAGAGTGCACTTAGGCTGGTATGTATTTCAGCTCTGTATGTATTTCAGCTGTTCCCCAGAAGACATCCAAGAGAACCTCAAGGCGACATGAACCATGGAACACAAGAGCATGGAACAGAAGAGCATTTTGCTGTCAACACTAGCAGAATTTAGCTGGAAGATAAGCCAGGAGAAGAGCCACCTCTCTCCGACTCAGAAGATGGTTAATCTAGGCCAGCAGTTCTCAACCTTGCTAGTGCCGTGACCCCTTGATAAAATTTCCCAAATTGTGGGGACCCCTAACAGTAAAATTATTTTCGTAGTGTGGGTTGTCAGAACCCAAGAAAAGTAATTTGCACCCCTAACCTACGGATATTTAGCGCTCCCTGAGTCCCTTCCACTCGTACAGTATTAAAACCCCCTATGGTACATTTTAGGATGCACCACTCTTTCTTTCTCTTTGTTCTCCTTTCTTTCCCTTCTATCCTAATTTCTTGTTTTTTTTGCCATCCCTCTCTCTAGCCGTTTTTCTTGTTCCTTTCTCTTATTCTTAGTCTCCCTTTTTCTTTGTTCCTCCCCCTCTTTCCCCTCCCTTCTATGTATTCTCTATTTTTATTCCTTCTCTTACTCCTTGGTGGGGGGAATGGGATGAGTGGCAATGCTGGCGGGGAGTTGGGATGAGTGGCAGTGCTCAAGGGAGTTCTGATCAGCCAACTTAGGTGCTCTTGATCAAGGTCACTTGCTGATCTGAGAACTGTAGAGGGGACTTTTAATGGCAACTATAATCACAGGTAGTATTACTGACTGTGTCTCCGACTTTGTGGTGTCTCGTAGCAGTGACACCTATACCGAAATCAAGAGATAGGGTCTCCTCCAGCCCCTCCCATTTCGCATTCCTCACCAGTCAGCTGGCCTCTAGTTTCTGCCCCCCAGCCATGCCGTGAACTGAATGAGCGGCTGCGAAGAGGTTGAGTGGACGGTTGCGGGCTCCAGGAACAGCCCAGCTAGGCAGCCGCAAAAAGACTGGGAGAGTGGCGCAGGCTTCAGAAACAGCCCAGGATTTGGTGACCCCTGGCAAATCATTATTCGACCCCCGAGGGGGTCCCGACCCCCAGGTTGAGAACCACTGATCTAGGCGCTTTATTCAATACAATGAATGGGACGGTATCCCTTCTGCCTCAGAAAGCGACAAGCATCATTCGGAAAATGAAGAAAGTGAGTGTGAGGTCCTGCGTGATAGCTTTAAATTATTCGATCAGTCCTGATAGGACTGATATCATCTTGTATCCCCATGGTACCTTGGGCCCATTGGCACCTGAGACATTTTCAGTTGGAGTTCTTGAGACTTTGGAACAGGCACCATTTATCCCAACCCATACACTTGGCAAGTCTCAGGAGTTTACGTTGGTGGATGAAGAAACAGACACTTATAAAATCGCGTCCATTAGGGTATATCAACAGTTCATCAGCACATCACAGTTACCACAGATGTCAGTGCTGCAGGCTGGGGGGCACACTGCAACCAGATTTCAGTACAGGGTAGATGGGCCTTCCACAAAACAGGCCTTGTATCAAACATCCTGGAAATCCGAGCAGCCTACCTTGTGTTACTAGCCCTAAAATTTGAGATTACGGGGAAACCAGTACTACTTCGAATAGACAACAAGGCTGCGGTATCGTACATACACCGCCGGGGGGGGGGGGGGACACAAAGCAACTCCCTACTGAGGGAGGTGGAACCCATTATCCTATGGGTGGGAAGGAACCTAAAAGACCTAAGAGCGGCCTATCTTCCCGGTCGTCTGAACTCGGAAGCCAACCGTCTATCTCGCAGGTTTGGAACAAATTCAGGGCTTTTGCGGTTGCCAGAAGCTTCAATACAAATTTACTATCCTCCTCTCAACTTCTAGAATTTAGGTCTAGGCCTAAGTACACTTCAAGAACAGATCGCAGCAATTTCAGCAGCAACCAGTAAGAGATGGGCCGAGGATTCCTTAATAATCCAATTCTTTAAGGCGGTCAAAAAGATCCGTCCACCAGCTAAACAAATTTTTCCCACCTGGGACCTGTCTATCGTCCTAGAATCTTTGGCCAACCAACATTTTGCCCCTTCAGAGTCAGCGTCACTGTGGAATCTAACTTTGAAACAGACTTTTCTAATAGCCATAGCATCTGGCAGAAGAGTTTCAGAGCTCCAAGCATTGGGAGCAGATCATAATCATTTCATCTTTTATCCCGACAGAGTGGAGCTCAGAACGGTACGAGGATTTATTCCCAAAATTGCATCTTCCTCGAGTGTATTAGAACCATGGGCACTCCCAACGTTTTCAGAGCAGGATTCAGGCTCGCTTCATGAGCTTGATATGGCCTCCACTTTGAGATACTATTTGCAAGCCACAGTGTCCTTCAGAGACTCATCCAGGCAGGAAAACAGAAAATTGTACCATACTTACCGTAATTTTCTTTTCCTGGTGTCTATCCATGGCAGCATACAATCCCAACCTCGGTATTCTATACTACGGAGAATGCTAGGGGTTGTGCTAACCGTTTCTTTTATGATATTCACTAGTCCTGAGGGAGGAGCCAAGGCGGAGCTTGTCACAGGTATGCTGCCATGGACAGACACCAGGGAAAGAAAATTACGGTAAGTATTGTACAATTTTCAGTTTTTTTTTCTACTCCTTTTTGGATCCGGCGGTGCGACAGGCGTCGTGATTGACGATGGAGCTACATCGGGGGGGGTATTTTTTTTTTTACTCTTTTCATTGGGGCTGCATGGTCGGATATGGATCTGGTATGGATCCTGGGGGTGAGCCCAATCCGTTTTTTGGGTTTTTTTGCCGTGGGGTTCCCCTTAAAATGCATACCAGACCTGAAGCGTCTTTGTATTGCCGGAAATTGAAAAGTCATTTTTTTTGTAATGTTTGCTGCAGCGGGTTCTATTCAGGGTACAGATGCGCCACTTTACAGTCAGACTAAGGGTACCCCCAGGCACTATATTTTAAGGAATTTTTCATTTTTATTGTTTCACTTTAAGCATCATTAACTACCTCCCGCCTGCGCTATAGCCGAAAGACGGCTGCAGTGTGGGCCTTAATTGCCGGGAGGGTGTCCATGTACGTCCTCCCGAGATCGCACCCCTTGCGTGGCGCGCATGGAGCGCTCTGTGATCAGTGAGTCAATTAGACTCGGCCAATCACAGATCAGAGCAAGGAGCCGATCCTGGCCCCTTATTATGTGATCAGCTGTCAGCCAATGACAGCTGATCACGTGATTTAAACAGACCATCGGTAATCGGCATTTTTTCTCCTCACGCCAACAGTGAGGAGAAAAAAAACAAGCTGATCACTGGCTTCGGTCAGAGGGACATCGGTCCCAAACAGGGAGAGCCATTGCTGCTAAGCAGTGCCACTTGCCAGTGCCCACCAGGGCCATCTACCAGTCCATATCAGTGCTGCCTATCAGCGCCCACCAGTGCAACCTACCAGTGCCACCTACCAGTGCCCATCAGTGCCACCTGTCAATGCCCACCAGTGCCACCTATCAGTGCCCATCAGCACTGCCAATCAGTGCCCATCAGTGCCTCATCATCAGTGCCACCTATCAGTGCTGCCTATCAGTGTCACCTACCAGTGCCCATCAGAGCCACCTATCAGTACCGCCTTTCAGTGCCCTTCAGTGCCACCCATCAGTGCCATCCATCAGTACAACCTCTCAGTGCCCATCAGTGCCACCTATCATTGCCCACCAGTGCCACTTCATAAGTGCCCATTAGTGCCGCCTTATCTTTGCAGTCTATAACTGCCCATCAATGAAAGAGAGAAAAATTACCTGTTTTCAAAATTTTATAACTATGAAACAGGGTTTTTTTCATAATTTTCTGTCTTTTTTTTTTCTTTTTTTTTAGCAAAAAAAAAAAAAAACAGCAGTGATTAAATACCACCAAAACAAAGCTCTATTTGTGTGAAAAAAATGATGAAAATTCCATTTGGGTACAGTGTCTTATGACCGCGTAATCGTCATTCAAAGAATGACAGCGCTGAAAATTGGCCTGGTTAGGAAGGGGGTTTAAGTGCCCAGTAAGCAAGTGGTTAAAATCACTGCTCTTTTAAAAACAATCAAAAAATAATATTTTTTTTGCATTGATACATTTCCCCCAGGGCAGTACCCTGACCCCCCCCCCCCCCATACCGGGCTTTGTTCGGCCCAACTCTAGTTATAGCGAATAGTGCCCCATCATTGGTGTCAGTGAGAGGGATAGTGCCCCATCATTGGTGTCAGTGAGAGGAATAGTTCCTCATCAATGGTGTCAGTGAGAGGGATAGTGCCCCGTAATTGGTGTCAATGAGAGGAATAGTTCCTCATCATTGGTGTCAGTGAGAGGAATAGTGCCCCATCATTGGTGTCAATGAGAGGAATAGTGCCTCATCATTGGTGTCAGTGAGAGGGATAGTGCCCCATCATTGGTGTCAGTGAGAGGGATAGTGCCCCATCATTGGTGTCAGTGAGAGGGATAGTGCCCCATCATTGGTGTCAGTGAGAGGGATAGTGCCCCATCATTGGTGTCAGTGAGAGGGATAGTGCCCCATCATTGGTGTCAGTGAGAAGGATAGTGCCCCATCATTGGTGTCAGTGAGAGGAATAGTGCCCCATCCTTGGTGTCAGTAGAAGGAATAGTGCCCCATCCTTGGTGTCAGTGAGAGGGATAGTGCCCCATCCTTGGGGTCAGTAGAAGGAATAGTGCCCCATCATTGGTGTCAGTGAGAGGAATAGTTCCTCATCAATGTGGTGTCAGTGAGAGGGATAGTGCCCCGTCATTGGTGTCAATGAGAGGAATAGTTCCTCATCAATGGTGTCAGTGAGAGGGATAGTGCCCCATCATTGGTGTCAGTGAGAGGAATAGTTCCTCATCAATGGTGTCAGTGAGAGGGATAGTGCCCCGTAATTGGTGTCAATGAGAGGAATAGTGCCCCATCATTGGTGTCAGTGAGAGGAATAGTGCCCCATCATTGGTGTCAGTGAGAGGGATAGTGCCCCATCATTGGTGTCAGTGAGAGGGATAGTGCCCCATCATTGGTGTCAATGAGAGGAATAGTGTCTCATCATTGGTGTCAGTGAGAGGGATAGTGCCCCATCATTGGTGTCAATGAGAGGAATAGTGCCTCATCATTGGTGTCAGTGAGAGGGATAGTGCCCCATCATTGGTGTCAGTGAGAGGGATAGTGCCCCATCATTGGTGTCACTGAGAGGAATAGTGCCTCATCATTGGTGTCAGTGAGAGGAAGAGTGCCCTATTGTTAATGTCAGTGGAAGAAATAGTGCCCCAAGGGCTGGATAAAGGCACGCCAAGGGCCACATCCGGCCCCCGGGCCACAGTTTGGAGACCACTGGTTTAGGAGAATCAGGAAGCATTTTTTTCCCCTGCTGGATAAAATTGAACCATGTTTTTTAGGATTTTTTCCCTTCCTCTGAATATACTGTGGGTATCGGGTTCTGTGTATATGAGGGTTCTCTATTTATTTATTCATATTTTCTATTTTTGAAGTAGATGGATTTGTATTTTTTCACTATCTAACTATGAAGACAGCAGGTATTTTCTTCCTAGTCGGTTGCAGTTTATTCAGCCATATTACTATCCAGCTAAAGAAAACAAAAACTAAAATTAAACATATGCGATTTTTCTTTTCATTTTTTTTTACTTTTATTATATTTTATTTATATGTTGAACTCGTAGAATTACTGCTGTGGATGATATTCACAATTTAAACAACGTGCAGCCCTCTGCTTCTGAACTTTACACAAAATAAACAGCAGCATAATTGATTGGTCAGACTGCTAAATTATATTTGAAATATTTAATTCTCTTCCAAATGCTTGTTTCAAACAATATAATTCATCTTGACTATAAAGTTAATATAAAAAATAAAAAAAACTCCAAACAATACTTCACCCCCCCTGAAGACATTGCAGAATGCTTGGGTCATCCATCATTCGGTGAAACATACTTCATTCCCTTTTTTTTTTCTTGAAGCAATGAACTTTTTTTAAGATTATATAAAAAGAAATAGTTTAAAGTATAACTAAAGGCGGAACTTTTTTCTACTTTTTTTTTTTTTTTTTTTTTTTACTTTTGGATAGAGTGGAGAGGGACTAAAAGTTCACCTTTTTCTTTTCTTTTTCTTTTTTTAACTTTCCAGCTCCCCTGTGGACTATTATACCATTAAAGTGTTACTAATCCCACAACAGTAAAAGCAGTCTGTATATGCAGTAAAGCATGCTGTGGAACCTAAGGGATTAAACCCCCTGCATTGTCTAAAAAAGGCTGTTTGATCCTGTCTTCTCTGATCCTTCCCTTCTTCCACTGTCCCCAATCGATCTCCTGATAGAACAGAGCCTGGGAGGCACTCTGCACATGCTCAGTTTGGTGTGTATTGCTAGAGAGTTTTTTTTTGTTTCTTGAGAGAGTGCATGTGAGCAGCACAGGGGCCAATCAGCACTGTCCAGACAGAAGGTCAGGGGTCCTGCCGCCTCATAGGACAATCAGAGGAGAATGAAAACTCCTCCTACAAGCTTTAACCAAACACCGTTAGAAGCCTCAAGACTGCTATATACTGCTGATGAGAAATGGTATTTAACAGTTTATATTTACTAAAATAACTGCATTTCCATGTTCTGTGTGCTGTGGGAGAAAAGATATAGTGAGTGCAGAATCCTGGGTTTAGGAACCCTTTAAAGTGCCTCTGTTGCAGAAAGGAAAAAGTTTAACCAAAGGCAAAACTTTTTTTTTTTTTTTTTTTAGTTTTGGACACACCTTACAACTTTTCGGGATGGGAACGAGGGACACCTATAAGCAAAAGAAGGTAGGCATAGGACACACCCCCTGCCACGCCCACTTATAGCATTATACAAAAAAAAATGTTAGTTAAACCCACAAGTGATTTTTTTTTTTACTTTAACTTTTTTCTACTTTTACTTTTCTTTTTTTTTTTTTTACTTATTACTTTTATTTTCCTTTATATTGGCTTCTGAAATTTACAAATGCAGCAATTTAGACATTTTTATGACAGGTTTAGCGCTGGGAAACACTTTTTGAAAGATAAAAAAGTGCATTTTATATACAACTTTATAGATCAGTCCAAAATGAGGGACAAATCAGGAGGAAAAAGAAACGGAGGGACTGTGTTACAAATCAGGTACAGCTGGGAGTGATGGTTTTGGATAGAGTGGAGGTGGATTAGAACACCTGTCAGTTTTTACTGCTGTCTGTGTCCCCGTTAAGGAGATTCACCCTCTCTATTTGTCCTGTTTACCGTTATCATTGAAAGTGAACGTAAAAGAAAATCCCCAAATTTTAGGTTGTCTTAGAAAAGTAATTTTATTACTAAATGAGATAATCTTCCAATGGGGACACTATTTTCTGGTGACCTGGGATTCTTTTAATTTGCAGGGATTTCCTCTCACTTCCTGTTTGGCTATGGGACAGGAAGTGAAGCGAAATTCATGCAATGGGGACACAGATGGCAAAAAAAAATAAAAAAAAATCTGTCAGGGATTATAACCCTCCCTTGCTGAATCCAAAATAAAAATAAAAAGTTTTGCCTTTTCGTTCTACTTTAACAAGTTCCCGACCACCCATCGCAGATATACTGCGGTACCTAGTACGTGATCCGACGCTTTCCGGGTCTGAGGCACACATTCGCGCTGCCGAGGACCGGCTGCCACTGTGATTGGACACAGCAGGAGCTGATACCGCAGACCCGATGTCCGCCGGCACCCGCCGATCGGAACAGCAGTCTGTCTATGTAAACAAGGCAGATCGCCGTTCTGTCAGTAGGGAAGGCATGGATCCTGTGTTTCTGCAAGGCAGGGACATAGATCAATGCCTTCCCTCTAGTAAAAGCACCTCCCCCGCTGTGAGAACACACCAGCTAGGCACACAGTTAACCCTTGGCTCACCCCTGATGTTAACCCCTTCCTAGCCAGTGTCATTAGTACAGTGACAGTGCATATTTGTTAGCACTGATCACTGTATTGGTGTCACTGGTTCCCAAAAAGTGTCAGTTAGTGTCCCGACTGTCTGCCGCAATATCGCAGTCCCGATATAAGTCGCTGATCGATCGCTGCCATTACTAGTAAAAAATAAATAAATCAAAATATCCCATAGTTTGTAGACGCAATTTCGTGCCAGTAGTGTCACTACTGGCTGCCTCCTCCTAATTTAATTTCCTGTGTCCCCCACGCCCTGCCGCCATGTCCAGTGTTTGGCGCCCTGTGATTGGGCGTATGGGGGTCATGTGCGGCGTGGGGCTGGCCTATCCGCAATCACGGTTGCTCCTGAAGTCCCGCCTCCGCACATGACCCCCATACGCCCAATCACAGTGCGCCGGGAAACACTGAATATGGCAGCCGGAGCGCAGGGGAGACGAGCACTGGAGAGTGTGAGCCGCCGGGGCCGCTGTGTTCTTCTTCTCCTCCTCCTCCTATCCTCCAGACTGATGCAAGACAAGAAGGTGAGGGGGGGGGGGGGGGAGAAGAGACAGGCGCCGTATATGTAGTGTCAGTATAGGAAGATTAGGCAGGACAGTATAGTGTGTAGTGTAGTGGACAGTGTAGTGTAGTGGTCAGTGTAGTATAGTGGTCAGTGTAGTATAGTGGTCAGTGTAGTGTAGTGGACAGTGTAGTGGTCAGTGTAGTATAGTGGTCAGTGTAGTATAGTGGACAGTGTAGTATAGTGGTCAGTGTAGTGTAGTGGACAGTGTAGTGGTCAGTGTAGTGTAGTGGTCAGTGTAGTGTAGTGGACAGTGTAGTGGTCAGTGTAGTGTAGTGGACAGTGTAGTATAGTGGTCAGTGTAGTGTAGTGGACAGTGTAGTGGTCAGTGTAGTATAGTGGTCAGTGTAGTGTAGTGGACAGTGTAGTATAGTGGACAGTGTAGTGTAGTGGACAGTGTAGTGTAGTGGTCAGTGTAGTGTAGTGGTAAGTGTAGTGTAGTGGACAGTGTAGTGTAGTGGACAGTGTAGTATAGTGGTCAGTGTAGTGTAGTGGACAGTGTAGTGTAGTGGTCAGTGTAGTGGACAGTGTAGTGGTCAGTATAGTGTAGTGGTCAGTGTAGTGTAGTGGACAGTGTAGTGGTCAGTGTAGTATAGTGGTAAGTGTAGTGTAGTGGACAGTGTAGTGTAGTGGACAGTGTAGTGTAGTGGACAGTGTAGTATAGTGGTCAGTGTAGTGTAGTGGTCAGTGCAGTGTAGTGGACAGTGTAGTGGTCAGTATAGTGTAGTGGTCAGTGTAGTGGACAGTGTAGTGTAGTGGACAGTGTAGTGTAGTGGACAGTGTAGTATAGTGGTCAGTGTAGTATAGTGGTCAGTGTAGTGTAGTGGACAGTGTAGTGGACAGTGTAGTATAGTGGTCAGTGTAGTGTAGTGGTCAGTGTAGTGTAGTGGATAGTGTAGTGGACAGTGTAGTGTAGTGGACAGTGTAGTGGTCAGTATAATGTAGTGGTAAGTGTAGTGTAGTGGACAGTGTAGTGTAGTGGACAGTGTAGTGTAGTGGACAGTGTAGTGTAGTGGTCAGTGTAGTGTAGTGGACAGTGTAGTGGACAGTGTAGTGTAGTGGACAGTGTAGTGTAGTGGTCAGTGTAGTGTAGTGGACAGTGTAGTGGACAGTGTAGTGGTCAGTGTAGTGTAGTGGACAGTGTAGTGTAGTGGACAGTGTAGTATAGTGGTCAGTGTAGTGTAGTTGACAGTGTAGTGTAGTGGTCAGTGTAGTGTAGTGGTCAGTGTAGTGTAGTGGATAGTGTAGTGGACAGTGTAGTGTAGTGGACAGTGTAGTGGTCAGTATAATGTAGTGGTCAGTGTAGTGTAGTGGTCAGTGTAGTGTAGTGGACAGTGTAGTGTAGTGGACAGTGTAGTATAGTGGACAGTGTAGTATAGTGGACAGTGTAGTGTAGTGGACAGTGTAGTGTAGTGGTCAGTGTAGTGTAGTGGACAGTGTAGTGGTCAGTGTAGTGTAGTGGACAGTGTAGTGTAGTGGACAGTGTAGTATAGTGGTCAGTGTAGTGTAGTGGTAAGTGTAGTGTAGTGGACAGTGTAGTGTAGTGGACAGTGTAGTATAGTGGTCAGTGTAGTGTAGTTGACAGTGTAGTGTAGTGGTCAGTGTAGTGTAGTGGACAGTGTAGTGGACAGTGTAGTGGTCAGTATAGTGTAGTGGACAGTATAGTGTAGTGGACAGTGTAATGTAGTGGACAGTGTAATGTAGTGGACAGTGTAGTGTAGTGGTCAGTGTAGTATAGTGGTCAGTGTAGTGGACAGTGTAGTGTAGTGGACAGTGTAGTGTAGTGGTCAGTGTAGTGTAGTGGACAGTGTAGTATAGTGGACAGTGTAGTGGACAGTGTAGTGTAGTGGTCAGTGTAGTATAGTGGTCAGTTTAGTGTAGTGGACAGTGTAGTGTAGTGGTCAGTGTAGTGGTCAGTGTAGTGTAGTGGACAGTGTAGTGTGGTGGTCAGTGTAGCGTAGTGGTCAGTGTAGTGTAGTGGACAGTGTAGTGTAGTATAGTGGACAGTGTAGTATTGTAGTCTGTATAGTGTAGTGGACAGTGTAGTGTAGTGGTCAGTGTAGTATTGTGGTCAGTATAGTGTAGTGGACAGTGTAGTATTGTAGTCTGTATAGTGTAGTGGTCAGTGTAGTGGTCAGTGTAGTATTGTAGTCTGTATAGTGTAGTGGTCAGTGTAGCATTGTGGTCTGTATAGTGTAGTGGTCAGTGTAGTATAGTGGACAGTGTAGTGGTCAGTATAGTGTAGTGGACAGTGTAGTATTGTAGTCAGTATAGTGTAGTGGTCAGTGTAGTATAGTGGACAGTGTAGTGGTCAGTGAAGTGTAGTGGACAGTGTAGTATAGTGGTCAGTGTAGTGTAGTGGACAGTGTAGTATTGTGGTCAGTATAGTGTAGTGGTCAGTATAATGTAGTGGTCAGTGTAGTATAGTGGACAGTGTAGTGTAGTGGTCAGTGTAGTATTGTGGTCTGTATAGTGGTCAGTGTAGTGTAGTGGTCAGTGTAGTGTAGTAGACAGTGTAGTATAGTGGTCAGTGTAGTGTAGTGGACAGTATAGTGGTCAGTGTAGTTCTCAGTGTAGTGGTCAGTATAGTGGACAGTATAGTGTAGTGGTCAGTATAGTGGACAGTATAGTGGTTAGTGTAGTGGTCAGTGTAGTGTAGTGGACAGTGTAATGGTCACTGTAGTGTAGTATAGTGGACAGTGTAGTTCTCAGTGTAGTGGTCAGTATAGTGGTCAGTGTAGTATAGTGGTCAGTGTAGTGGACAGTATAGTGGTCAGTGTAGTTCTTAGTGTAGTGGACAGTATAGTATAATGGTCAGTGTAGTGTAGTGGACACTATAGTGGTCAGTGTAGTATAGTGGTCAGTGTAGTGGACAGTATAGTGGTCAGTGTAGTTATTAGTGTAGTGGACAGTATAGTATAGTGGTCAGTGTAGTGTAGTGGACACTATAGTGATCAGTGTAGTATAGTGGTCAGTGTAGTGGACAGTATAGTGGTCAGTGTAGTTATTAGTGTAGTGGACAGTATAGTATAGTGGTCAGTGTAGTGTAGTGGACACTATAGTGGTCAGTGTAGTATAGTGGTCAGTGTAGTGGACAGTATAGTGGTCAGTGTAGTTCTTAGTGTAGTGGACAGTATAGTATAGTGGTCAGTGTAGTGTGTAGTGGTCAGTATAGGAATCCGGTAGGTCAGTACTATTGTATTTGAAGGGACTCGGGGAGTGATAAAAGTCCGCAGGTTAGGGGGGCGCAAATTACTTGCCTTGCCCCGGGTGCTGACAACCCACGCTACGCCACTGGCTGTAACCGTACTTTTCTGTAAAATTTAATGCAATATGGCTGCCTGGAGGCATTCTGTACCACCACCTACCCAGAAATATAATTTACCTGCTAGGGTGATTGTGTCGCTGACTTTGCCAGATGTCTGCACTAAGATACAACTTAGATTTTAGGCATCCCCTGCAATTTCAGTTTTGGTGAGATACTCTACAAGGGTTAAATACATAATGCAAACACTGCCACTTTTCTCATCAGAACACTGAGTTTGCATCAGCTGAATATAATGAACCAGACCCTCCATTCAGAACCAGTAGCCAAAGGACATGGTGAACTAAACAGCTGTTTCATCAGAGCAACAAAAGGTCGGAATCTGCTGCAAAGTTTGTTAAAATCCCAGAAATGTTCATAGATCATCCAGAGGGTCGAAAGATTTTTTTTTTCAACAAAAGAGGAGTTCCTCTTTAAGTTTCCATGTGGGGATATTATGGAAGTTTAACACACAATTGAGACAGCTACATCAGGGTTAGGCAACCTACGGCCTGCTAAATGTCCGGCCTGTCACGTGCACCCGGCCGCGGACATTTTAACCACGGCCGGCTTTCTTGGGATAACAACAACCGGAGCGGCTAAGAAGCCGCTCAGCTGTTATAACAAGCAGCGGGAGGAGACGCCCCCCACCCCACCCCCACCACCTTCCGTGGCTCGCCTGGGCTCTCCCGTCCCACCACGAGGCCCGAGCGACCAGCCGGCATGTCCCCCGGCTGGCCAGAGACCCAAACGAAGCCGGAATTGGCTTTGATCGGGTCTTGGATGTAGTAACGCAGAAGCAATGTCATGACATCACTTCCGGATTACTGAAGACTTAAAGGTTCCAAATTTTAAAAAAATGACAGCATTCAAAACAGCCAAACTTGGCATTTTGAATGCTTTTAAGTGCAAAGGAGGGATTTGGGGTCTTATAGACCCCCCGATCTCTCCATAAAGAGTACCTGTCACTGCCTATTACTGTCACAAGGGATGTTTACATTCCTTTTGACAGCAATAAAAGTGATCAGAATGTTTTTTTAAAAGGGAGAGTGTAAAAAAAAAAAAAAAAGAAAGAAAAAAAAAAAGCGCCCCATCCCTCCATGCTCGGGGCGCTTACGTAAGTCTTGACCGCAAATGTAACTCGCGTTCAAACCACACATGTGAGGTATCACCGCAATTGTTGGAGCGAGAGCAATAATTCTAGCACAAGACCTCCTCTGTAACTCTAAACTGGTAACCTGTAAAAAATGTTTTAAAGTGTCGCCTGTGGAGCTTTTTTAAGTACCGTAGGTTGACGCTATTTCACCAATGTGCGCAATTTTAAAGCATAACACGGGGGGAGCTGTGTAATATGCAGGGGGGCTGGGTTGGGGGTGGCAGTGTGATGTGCAGGGGGGCTGTGTAATGTAAAAGGGTCCAGAGGTAAGGGGCTGTGTAATGTAAAATGGTGCGGAGGCTGTGTAATGTAAAGGGGTCCAGAAGTACGGAGGCTGTGTAATATAAAGGGGTCCAGAGGTACGGGGGCTGTGTAATGTAAAGGGGTCCAGGGATGTGGGGCTCTGTAATGTAAAGTGGTCCAGAGGTGCGGGGCTGTATAATGTAAAGTGGTCCAGAGGTGTGGAGGCTGTGTAATGTAAAGGGGTCCAGAGGTACAGCGGTTGTGTAGTGTAAAGGGGTCCAGAGGTGCGGGGCTGTGTAATGTAAAGTGGTCCAGAGGTATGGGGGCTGTGTAATGTAAAGGGGTCTAGAGGTGCGGGGGCTGTTTAATGTAAAGTGGTCCAGAGGTGCGGGGCTGTGTAATGTAAAGGGGTCCAGATTATTATGTTCATTTAGTAGCAGGTGAATGTGGCCCTCCATTCATTCACATACATTGAATCCGGCCCTTAAGTGGAAAAAGGTTGCTGACCCCTGAGCTACATCATCATTAGATAATTGTAACACCACACAGGTAACATTAAGAAAAGTATAAATACTGTAAGAGACCTAATGTTTCCATTTACAGGATACAACCCGAAACAGAAATGTGTAGAATAATCTTCATTTTTTATGACACACAGCCATTGATTCATGGCGGATCGACACCGAAGGATTGAGGAATGCTGCAAAACGACTCTACAGACACTACAGATATTTTCCTAGAAAGGCTACAGGAATGTACAGAGAGAATCTGCTAATATAGCACATTTCAGATAGGATGGAATTTGGAAATACACAAAAACAGATCTCTCAAAATACAAAAAAAACAAAGATTCCTTTTTTTTTTTTTTTTTCAAGAGAACCTGTCTACATCTGCAGGGGAAAACAATCATTTTAAATACATGTTTTACTATGTGCTGTGTATTTATTCTCTCTCTCTCTCTCTCTCTCTCTCTCTCTCTCTCTCTCTCTCTCTCTCGCCTTGTTTTCTTTTTTTTCAACCTCCTACTCCTTGTCTTTCTTTTTCTATCTAGTTCTTGTCTCTTATCACCTTTTTCTCTTATTATTCCTAACCTTACTTTTTGTACTTACTCCTCCTGTTCACATCTGCTCTATTTCAAATTCCACTTTATGCATTGTCATACCTCCTTAAACCCAGTCTGTCCAAACAGTATGGTCACTTGCTGACTTGGCACCATCCACCGGCAGCTTAACTCATCAATAAGACACAGAAGTTAAATTTAGCACAATTTTACTTCAGACAAGTGTAAGGCTGACCGCAGGAGGAGGAGTCAGGCTGCATAAAGCCTGCCCTCCTTCTTCTCCTTCCTATGGTCGTAGGATCTTTTAACTCATATCGGCTCGGCATTGTCGGGGCATATCTGGTTTGGACTCAGCATTTCATGTTGTGGGTAGACCCCGACAGATCTTTCTTTATTTGCTGTGCATTCTATTAAGCCATCCTCAGGGTTCCTGTCGAGTAGCCCTCCTGCTGAGATCAGCAGACTTCTCATCATGGGTCATATTTTCCATGTCGTATCTATCACATTCTCATGGTCTCCTTCGTGTTGGGTACCAGCTCGGTGCTCAAGGCAGGCCTATACCCGGGTTTTGGGGTCATAAGAGATAGGAGCAGGTTCTGCATATTTGTGCCAGGGATCCCAGCCCGTATTGGGCAGGTGGAGGTCGTCTTGCTTCTCTGGGCTTGGCCCAGAGCCACTTTTTGAGATACCACAAGCGTTTGGTAATTTGGTAGATCATACGCATTTTCAGTGGGTAATAATTTGGTATCAATAATGATATTTGAAGCGCTTCACAATGTGCATGAAAATGAATATATAAAAATAAATATAAATATAAATAGTCAAATAAATCCAGCGGTGAGTAAAAATTCCTAAAAAATCCAGCAATCAAAATAGTGTAAAATTATAAAAAATTAGTGACACCAAATGTGTAAAAAATTCACATAAAAAATCCACATAAAAATAAATATATAGGGATGTATTCAGAAGGTTCAATTATACAGGTGTAGAATCCTGATTGGTATAGAGCTTTTGATCACTAGCAAAGCTGTTTAAAAACACTTGCTTAATTAAGGTGCTCATTGATAGTACCAATGTGTTTTTTGCCTCTATTCACAACCAATGTGAGAATCATAAACAGGCAGATAAGAGAAAAAAACAATCATTGTGCAATAGTTAGGATACCAAGGTACACAGGCAAACTTCAATCCACTCACATGTGCCTTATAATGATAAGGCATATGCAGGTTTTACTATAGCAGTCAGCCGCCTTAGACAGGAGCAGATTTGCTCCTGTCTAAGGCGGCTGACTGCTATAGTAAAACCTGCATATGCCTTATCATTGTAAGGCACACGTGAGTGGATTGAAGTTTGCCTGTGTACCTTGGTATCCTAACTATTGCACAATGATTGTTTTTTTCTCTTATCTGCCTGTTTATGATTCTCACATTGGTTGTGAATAGAGGCAAAAAACACATTGGTACTATCAATGAGCACCTTAATTAAGCAAGTGTTTTTAAACAGCTTTGCTAGTGATCAAAAGCTCTATACCAATCAGGATTCTACACCTGTATAATTGAACCTTCTGAATACATCCCTATATATTTATTTTTATGTGCATTTTTATGTGAATTTTTTACACATTTGGTGTCACTAATTTTTTATAATTTTACACTATTTTGATTGCTGGATTTTTTAGGAATTTTTACTCACCGCTGGATTTATTTGACTATTTATATTTATATTTATTCTTATATATTCATTTTCATGCACATTGTGAAGCGCTTCAAATATCATTATTGATTCTTTTTAAGTGACTCTGAAAACACTCTCTTTTGATAGCAGCCTCACTTGGTTTTATGTGTAATTATCAGCTATTTAGCATCACAGCGCTTTGTGTTTTATATATAATAATTTGGTATCATATTCATCCTACTGGTCATTTTTGCCCCCTTTCAGGCATACTGACCACTTGACCCAGGAACAACTCAGGTCTATGTTCTCTGTTGCTTTTTGTTCCTTTCCTACACTATCCACAGATTGACTCCGAGTACAAATGCAGTGCATAGGATGACTTTTTTTCAGTCTTTTGATGTCTTACAACAATGGCTTTCCCAATCCCCGTCTCTGCCAAGTACTAACACTGACTGATGGCACATAGGAGAAACAAGGTGGGCAGAGGCAGCTCTCTAATTAGGCAAATTAGGCAGTCGCCTAAGGCCTCGCACTCACAAGGGCCTCCCGGCCGCCTAATTTGCCTGTGATCAATCACTGATGTCACCGCCTCATCACGGAGCATCCCAGTCCGGTGGCAGCAGGTGTGGGGAGCGGGACAGTAGAGGCCTCTAGGTGGCGGCAGCCGCTATGTGATAGCACCCAGCTCCAAATGTCATCTCTACAAGGCTTGCGGGCAGCATGTCCATGTGGGACCCGCAGCTGAGAAGCTCCTTCAGCCTGTGCTGCTCACCCGACCTCTCTGCACCTGCCTCCTATTCAGTTCAGCAGTCGGGGCCGGGGGGGGGGGGGGGGGGATCGCTTAAACTATCCAGCTGAGCTGCCCCATGACTGTGAAGAGGAAGGATATCCGCCTTTAATGTCCTTGTGCTGCCTGGCCGACTGGAGAGAACGTGAGTGCCCGTGCAGCCTCCCTGTGTGCCTGAATAGGAGGAGCAGTGGGGAGACTGCCCATAGAGCCCTTGCACACTGGGGCGGTTTGCAGGCGCTATTGCGCTAATAATAGCGCCTGCAAACCGACCCGAAAGTGCCACTCCTTGCATTCCAGTGTGCAAGCCCCGAGGGCTTGCACACTGGAGCGATGCGCTGGCAGGACAGTAAAAAAAGTCCTGCCAGCAGCATCTTCGGAGCGGTGAAGGAGCGGTGTGTATACCGCTCCTTTACCGCTCCTGCCCATTGAAATCAATGGGACGGCGCGGCTATACCGCCGGCAAAGCGCCTCTGCAGAGGCGCTTTGCGGTGGTATTTAACCCTTTCTCGGCCGCTAGCGGGGGGTAAAACCGCCCCGCTAGCGGCCGCAGACCGACGGTAAAACGCCGCTAATAATAGCGGCGTTTTACCGCCGACGCCGCCCCCCGCCCCAGTGTGCAAGGGCTCTTAGTGGAATAGATTTTTCCATATTCCTCCTGCAGCCGCTGAATGTCTGCAGGATCGAGAGGAGGAGAAGTGATCATTCAGCGGCTGTATGGAGGAATATGGAAAACTCAATTCCACTATATGCAGTCTCCCCACCGCTCCTTCTATCTAACTTCTTCTGCATCCCGTGCTCTCAGGCCCCTCCTTGTGCTCGCTGGCTCCGCCCCTCCTGGTATCCAGCACCTCCTTGTGCTCCCTGGCTCCTCTCCCAGTGCTTTCCAGTACCCCCCTGCTCTCCATTCCAATTCTTTCTGTCCCCCCTGCTCTCAAACTGCCCCCCAATGTTCTCCAACCCCCACCCCTCCTGTGCTCTCCCCCCAGCACTCTCCAGCTCCTTCCTGCTCTTTGCCCCCGTGCTCTCACAGACTGGGACATGGGGCACAGGAGGGGCTGCAGACAGGGACAGGGCTAGGGATCTCTCTCACCTTCCTTTCCCTTACCCCTCTCTCTCTCTCTCTCTCTCCCCTTTCTCTCTCTTACCCCCTGTCACTCCTCTCCCCCCTTCCTCTCTCCACCTCCCCCCTCTCTCTCTCTCCCTCCCTCCCTCCCCCTCTCCACCTCCCCCCTCTCTCCCCCCTCCCCCTCACTCCCTCTCTTCCCCCTTCCTCTCTCCACCGCCCCTCTCTCCCTCTCTTCCCCATCCCCCCTCTCTCCTTCTCTATCCTTCCCTCCTCTTTCTCCCCTCCCTCTGTCACCCTCCTTTCTCTCACCCCCTGTCTCTCTCTCTCACCACCCCTCTCTCCCTCAACCCTTCTCTCTCTCCCACCTCCCTCTCTCTCACTCCCCTCCCCCCGTCACCCTCCTCTCTGTCACCCCCTTCTCTTTCTCTCTCACCACACTCCTCCACTTACCCCTTCCCACCACTCCCTCCCTCTCCTCTCCACCACTCTTCCCTTTCTCTCTCTTCCCCTCACTCTCCTCACCTCTCCCCTCTCTCTCCCCCCACCTCTCCTCCCTTCCTCCTCCTCTCTCCCTCTCTCCCCCCCTCTCTCTCTCTCCCCCCTCACTCTCTCCCCCCCTCTAGCTCACCATCTCTCTCCCACATTTGCGCACCCTCTCTCTCTCCCCCTCTCGCCCACCCCCCCTCCCTCCCTCCATCTCTCCCTGTTTGGCTCACCTTCTCTCTCCCCCCCTCACAATCTCTTGCTCCCTCTCACTCCCCCTTTCTCTCTCCCTCCCCCCTCTCTCTTTCCCCCTCTCTCTCCCCATATTTCTCTCCCTCCCTCCTCTCTCCCCCTCCTCTCTCTCCCTCCTCTCTCCCCCCCTCTCTCTCCCTCTCCATCTCTCTCTCCCTCTTCCGCTCTCTATCTCTCCCCCTCCCACCACCCCCGCTCTCTATCCCTCCCCCTATCTCTCTACCCCCTCTCTCCCCCTGCTCTGTGCTGGGATCCCCCACTCTACTTCCTCTGTGAATGTGGAATGACTCAGTGACATCACCTCCCCATTCTCCCAAGACACAGGAAATTCTTAGAGGGGTTGCCATCTTGCTTGGTCCCAGATGTTTTATTGGCTGCATATGTCTGGTGGGTGAGGAGGGTGCCCTGGAAGTGGTGCTGATGAACTGTGTGCTAGATCCGTGCATCTTGAATTTGTTTTCCCCCCATTATGAGCGTGATTGGGGCCTCATGTATACGTTTTCGCCTAAGGCCTCACAAAGCCTAGAGCCGCCTCTGGGTCTAGCTAGGACTGAACTGACTAGCACTAAACAAGAGGGGAGGACAGAGGGAGATACGGAGCCACCTATGTGCATAAGTTGTGGTGGCTCAAAACAACCACTAGATGTCAGCATACTACTAAATAATAGTAAACTGCAGAACAATACAATGCAGATAAAATAGATATTGGTGGGGATGGGCAGAACAACGTAGACTTTCTTTCTTTCCTAAAGAAAAG